>VDFB02215685.1:0-21051 GCA_007258455.2 Sequoia sempervirens
TGCATGTTACATAACAAGTCAATCTTACAAGCCTTACATACTTTCTTATTGGAGGTTCAAAGTTTATCCTTCCTTCTAACTTGGGATGCATCAGGCTACAACCCCAATCCCTGACCTTTGAAAGCTCCTTGGCATGCATCTAGCAACAATCCCAAACCCCATCCTCTAACAGGTCCTTGGAATGCATCAAGCAACAACCCTAATCCCTGACCTTCGATAGCTCCTTAGCATGTGTCAAGCTACAACCCCAATCCCTAACCTTTGATAGTTCCTTCACATGTGTCAGGAAACAACCTTCATCCCCAACCTTCAATAGGTCCTTGGCATGTGTCATACAACAACCCTGATCCTCAAAATTTTATAGGTCATTGACATGTGTTGGTAGCAACCCCAATCCCTAACCTCTAACCTGTTATTGGAATGCATTGAGTAGCAACCTTGATCCCTAACCTCTGATAGGTTCTTGGCATGCATTGTGTAATAACCCCAATCCCCATCCTTTGATAGATCCTTGTATGGATCAAACAAAAACTCCAATCCCCGAACTCCAACAACTCCTTGAGGAAACAATCTTTCTTTTGATTTTGAAAATAAGGACATGACAACTTTTGCCCTATTTATTCTAATTGGTCATTCAAATAAAAAAAATCATTCAAGTAGCTAATTTTTTCAATATCACCTAGTCTGTTCTAATTCAAGATTCAACTAAGTTTCTTCAATGTTAAACAAATTAGCAACATCACCATCCTTATAGCCCTCTATAATTTTTTTCCATAATTTAGTTAAATTATCTAAATCAACAAAATTTAGATTTAGGGCCAAAACTTTACTATTAATTCCTCTTGTTTCTTCAAGTTTGTTAGTCCAAAATGTCTTTTCTTTTGCAACTTGAGGCTTGACCACTTCCTCCTCAACAATATTCCATAATGACTTTTCTCTATGTGCCTTTTTCACCATGAGCTTCTAGTTTGAAAATCCACTTCCATCAAAGATAGGCAAACCTCTAATATTGTTCAAACTCATGATGTGAGTGCAATTTACAATAGAGGGAACCGAGTAGTTTAAACATTCCTTTTGAGTGGTATCTTAATACTTGAAGTAGAGAAACCTTACTATGATATATTATGGGAGCTTGGCCTTGCCCAACACTCTACTACTACCTAATTTTGTGATAACTAAAGTGACATACAAATTGCTAAAAATTTGGCTTTTCATATAAAAATCAAATATTTAGAAACTAATGTCTATTACATCTCAGATCATGTTCAAGCTCATGCCGTTCATTTGCAATATTATTTTAGTAATGAACAAACAACAAACATATTCACAATGAGGAGAATACAAACCAAAAAAATTAAACTATATAGACTGCTTGATATGGTAGATATAAACATTAAAAAAAAATAGTAACATAGTGTCCTCCCCTCTTTTATATATCATCTTTGTTTATATTTCGTTCTAATCAATTTTTAAAAAAATGTTAAAAAAAATAAAAAAGTCTAAAATTTTCTGTACTTAATAGAACATTCCATATTTACCAAAACATTTTTAGATGCAATATTCAACTTTAAAAAAATGGCTTTCTATTGAGACACAAAGAAGGATGATTAATCATCGACTGACAATTAAATTAAATTGTAGCGTGAATTTGTAAAATAGAAATCTTTGAATTTTAATGTAAATTCATTCTATATTTTTCGTGCAGTGCCCTGTTTTCCCCTGTTTTGGAGGTCCTTACAAACAATTTTAGTTAAAAATCATTTTGCTAGATTATTGTGAGATATATAAACACCGCTTTTAAATCCCTGGAAGTGTTTGGTGAGAAGACCACAGGGTAAACAGGAGATTTATTGGTTTCAAACAGACCAAAATAGCGCTTCTCCTCATCCCCAGCCTTCTGATTCTCATTGAACAGTGCAAAAATATATGTCTCAATTGCCGTTCCAGGTCTCTTTGGCGTTCCAGCATTGGACAAAACATGCTTGATGAGATTGTTGTTGTATGCTTGGGCATTGTCCACGGTAGCCGCATAGGTGCCTGAAGAAGGCCACCCGCTTTCAGTTATTACAATTGGAATATTGGAATATCCCAGCTTTTCCATAGCAGATATAAAACTGTCGACCACAGCGTCGAACAAGTTCTTATACATTAGATCTCCATCATTCACGACGGTACTAGTCGATGTGAACAATGCATAGTCTGCAGAAATTGAACCTGTGTTGTCTTTGTAGCTGAAGTATGGATAGATATGGGCCATGAAAGGGGAGTCATTATCTGATAGAAACTCAAGTATAGCACTCATATTCTCACCAAATGTTCCCGCAGAGGGAGGATATGACCTGGACAGCACCGACGCTGCGTGTGGTGTGGAGAGCTTGATGTTGTTCTGTAGATTGGCGTTGCTCAATGCCGTCTGAATGTTGCGCATCACAGGCAGGAGATACGAAATGTATTGTCTGTTTGCAAAAACCTCATTTCCCACTGCAATGTATTTGATGTTGACAGAAGGATAAAATGGTTTAATGTTGTCAGTCACCCATGCGTTTGCTGCATCCTGATCACCTGCAATCTTCTCAAGCTCGGTGTTGCCAACTCCCACAATCACTTCGATTCCAGAATTCTTCAGAGCCTCCAGCGCGTCCTGATTTGCTTGGTATAATCTCACCTTTCCTATGTTGTTCGATTTCAGCAGATTCACCACATCGTCGTTAGAAGGCAAATTGTTTGAAAGCATTCCGTAGCAGACTCCTATCTTTGCACCATCTGCTAGACATAAAAGAAGAAAGGATTTATATGTGTGAATATTAAGAGATTTTATTAACATGAGATCAATACAACTTTCTTTCTTTACAACAAAATTAGTTCAATTTAATTTCTTAAAATTATTTTCATAACTGGAGAATGTTTCAAGTTTTCGAGGAGTGTCTTTAACATTTTGTTTGTAATGTTGGAGAACTTGTACTCTTGAAAGGGAGGTCACAAATTCAAGTTCTGTAGGGCTAAAGTTTGTACATCTCATTTGTAGCATTGTAGCATAGTGAGGTGCCTCCTCCATAAAATTTGGGAAAATCTCATGTACTATAAGCCATCTGTAAACCCAAAAATAAATTACTGATATTGTAAACTATAAAAAGTTCTATTTCCATTTCCATAATAACCTTTGAGTGATTCTGTTACAGAAATAGGCCCCTAAATTTCCTTTTTACCTAATAAAAAACATTAAGTATCTTACATTATAAGATTAAACTAGCAACCAATAGTAGCCGCTGTAAAACAAGCATAGCACTACCAAAAAAACATTTGGGAAATTGTAAAACTATCCAACGGGTCACTCTCATAGCAGGGAGACCTGTCAATCAGTGATTATAAGCCCTAGTATAAATTCCATTGATTGAAACTGCAACCAATTCCATTGAGGGAACAATGTGTCTCATTGCCTCATCCAACCCATGAAACTTAAAGCCTTTATCACCTTAACCCTTCCAATAGAGGCATTGTGTATCCACTAGTAAGTTCCATGGTCCCTGTACTACTATTTTCTTATAACCATACAAATGTGCTGGCAAATTTTCTTTAATGTCTACATCTTCAGCATTAGTTTCTGAATCGTAGCATCTATAGCTTTTATATCAACCTTAAACCCAACCACAGACTCCTTGCCCTTTTTCTCCTGGTGTCAAAGGATTTTCTGGAAACCCAGATAATCCTTGTCCTCAACATCCATTTCAACAGGATAGTGCACCAAGAGAGCAAGCAAACTTCCATGCACAACTGCATCACCCACTGCCACTTTCAACATTTTTTAAAAAACATCCATAATGGTGCCCCTCAACCGAACACATATTAAAACAAAATTTAATCCCATCCTGCCCATCATAAACTTACATGCTCCAACCCGAATGTCTAAATATTGATTGCCACAAGAAAAAAATAATAAATGTTGCATAAGCGAGAGGAGAAGACTGGTTTAAGCATCGCTGCCAATTATAACATAATCATTTCCCCTAGAGGCTTTGGCATGCCAAATGGGATGGCCAAAGCCACGAAACCTAGCCTTAGGTGGTTGATCATAAGCTAACAGTTCAGAGCTCAATTATGCCAATCTTCCATCTCCCTACTTTCGAGATAAGATTCACCACTTCATTTGTCAGGTAATCCAGTATCCCATTCTGTCTTAGAAGCCTCTGTTTTTGTTTTTTGGTTTGCAGAGGGATTATATTGGGGTGGAGTCTAAAATTTTCAGGAGATTTTGCAGATAAATTTAAATTCCTGCCAAAAAATTTCAGGATAATTTTTGGAAGAAAAGAAATCTCATTCAACTATCATCTTTAAAAAATAAAATCAGCTAAATTGTTTAGAAATATTGTTGTTAAGAAAGCTAATAAAACCAAGAAACTTTTGGAGCTTAAAAATTTAAGCCTGTGAATTCATTAGACTATCTGTTTTAAAATACTCCTAAATTTTTTTTTAGGACACCTACTAAAAAATATTAGAAAGCCACCCTCCATAAGACCAAAACCTAACAGATTTTGGTAATTTAAATTAAAATTATACCCAGAAATTTTTGCTTAAAATATTATAATTTCTTCCTTATAAGGAATTAACAACATTTTTATAAAACTTTGTGTACCCTGAAAATATAGGTACCTTGACTGCAACAATAATGTAAAGTTAAACAAGTAAAGAAGATAGCAATTCTAATTTCTTCCTCTATGCAACTAAGCGTCTGAATAAGAGTGAATCTCACCTCCATGGGTTGTGTAGAATGAAAGGACAATGAAAAGAGCCAAAGCATAGCAATCCTTTTTTCCTTGCCGGGAAGCCATGCTGCTTTGCAACACCACACAAATACTCCACCCCAAAACATATCAATATTTACAGGATGGTCTGCAACTATAGAAAGCAAATCTAATATTCATTAAGTCAGTCAAGTCAGAGTCTTCGCCCTGGAAGAACGGCAATTGCGCGCAATCAACAGGAGCATTGGAAAGTCGCCAAATTCATCCACTTGGTTCATTTCGGGTCAGATTTGAATAGGAACAAAACTAGAGTCGTTTATGCACCTTCTCTACAGTACGGGAGACATTTCGAGCAGAGGGATTCACGGCTGTAATACGGTAAGAAGGTCATGAGAATATGGTTCAATTTCTTCGTCGCAGCTGTCACAGATATGACTTGAACAATCACGGAGATGACTTTGACATACGCGGTTTAGTATCTTTTGCTCTCCTCCTTCAAGGACCGTAAAATTTCAATTAATTAATGAACACAGTCAAAAGTGTATTTAGAGATGTACTTTTTCTATACGGATAGAATATTAGAGATGTACTTTTTCTATACGGATAAAATAGGAGAAAAAAATTTAGTCATTTTTTTTCTTATGTCAGATATAAATATTGTAATTAGAAGATGTCGTAATGTCCATCCCTGTAGTTCCTATTTTCATTTATAACTAGCACTTACATTTATGCGATCTACTTATTTTCATTTATAACTAGCACTTTATCTATAAGAGATTCAAAGAATAAGAAGATAAGAAATTAAAGATAAAACTTAAATGAAGCATACAAACAAATAGGTAGAAAGGTATACCATCAAAGAAGAATTATACGTTTTAGCAAATGTGTTATTTAGTGTTATCATATAAGTTTTTATTTTTAATGTTATAATTTATTGGCTTTAATTTCACGACCTAGTATGTGTATGTCCCATGTGTCTATGATCCAAGCTTCCAATATACCAATAGATTGATAAAAGAAATTCAAGATGTCTATCCTCTCAACTCAAGATGTGAAGCTAATAAAAATTTAGAGACTTTATTGAAATGAAGACTATGTTGAACCTTTTATTGCAAAATCTAAACAAGCAATTAGATTGTAAAGCTTTGAAGTAGTAGCAATTGTGAAGATGAACAAGGTAATATAACAATCTATTTTATTTTATTTATATTTGAAGATAATTTACAAATATTGGAGTAGCTTCTTATGACCGTCAATATTGTTGAGCTCCTTGTGAACATCAACATTAGATATTAACACTAGAAGTCAACAATGGAAGATTAAGAGTTGTCATTTAGACCAATAAATTAATCCCTTATGAATATTAATATTTATTATTAGATACTAACAATAGAAAACCAAGAATCACCTTAAAATTTGATATTATATAAATTGGTCTTACAATAACACTAAGAATGTAAAGCATTTATCTTTTATAAAAAAACAAAATGCTTGGCCACAATAAACATGTGCTAAACTTAAGGAAATTTCAAACTCTACAAATTGGAGGGATGAGAGAAAGTTCATCTCCATCTTTCACAACAATACAATCAGAAGTGTACAATAAGGTTACCGCCATGCAATCATATATTGCTTTTGAACTTAGTAATTACAGTATAAGCTTATTAACACAATCCAAAATAGCTGAAGCTTATTTTTCTTTTGTTCATGAGTGCATTTTTCTAGTTTTGTGAATCCTATATTGCTTTATTTCATTTCTCTATCCATAATATGATACTCTACCAACAAATTAGACATTTGGATTAACATGGGTGATAATGCACATATGCATGCATAATCAATCATGCATACCATCTTTTCGAAGCAAAAATTTGTGAAAAAATTCATGTATCGAATCAAGGACTAATTTACAAATATTTAATTGTTACTTTGAATCACACATCTCTACATAAAGAATACCACTCTTATAGGTGACCAATCATATTGAACAACCATGTATGTAGAAGAAAAAAAGAGAGTATAGGAAAAAAGAAGAAGAAGCAAATCTAATAAACACAAGTAGTCAATGAAAGGAGAATATACCAAAGAAGGTGAAAATGGAAATATTGTATTGAGTGTAAGGATAATGTAGGAAGAAATACAATTGATGCACCAACCTGTGAAGTATAGAGTGGATACACAATAGCATATGACTTCATTGAGAATTTTAACATATGAAGATGGTTTGATCTCCACTATTCACTATATATGAAAATAGCTCTGGAAACCATTGCATTTATCCATTTGATACCAACTTAATGGTTCTGTCAACAAAATTGCCACAATAATAACATGAAAAATAAGAAGAAAAAAAATAAACAAAAATATTAATCGACCAAATAAGCCCAAAATTCATTTCACAATATAAAATATATCAACATGGAGAAACAAATATATATTACAATAAAATATCATATATAAAAAAAACCATAGATAAAACCACAAAACCAATTCTATTTATTTAACAAATAACAATAGAATTATTTTTGAATGAAATAAAACAACAAAAATATCCGACTAGATGTATGTATTTTTAAAAAATCACTAAAACCATGGCAAGTAATTCTCTTCCACATGCTACCCAAAAAGTCAAAAAATCCAAAACAAAAGTAGAAAAATAAAAAAAATAAAAAAATAAAAAATAAAAAATAGTAAAGAGAAATAATTTGTCCAATGATGAAAACTTGGAAAAAAAGTGCCTTGGATAAGTACCATGATGAAAGCGGCAAACAGGCGTCATGCATAAATCCCCATCTACACTTGGGGGCAGCTTCTTGATATGCATTCCCTCCATCCGCTATGCTTCCTACTATGTTTAGCTATGCACCCGTCTTCCTGCTATACGCCATTTTCATTCATCCCCTCCATCCTACCTATCTTACACATCCTTCTTGGCATATCTCATTTATCCCAATCTTTCCATCCTCCTTGTGATCTTGATAATGATAGGGGAAAACATATAAACATGCTTTGGACACCTCTTAGCATACATTCCCCTCATCCGCACACTATCCTAATCCTCATTCGCACTCATCTACCTTCCTCATCCACCCATCATGCTACCTTCAATCTCCCTTCCTTATCCATGCATCCTATCTTCATCCATCTCACTCCTTTATTTTCCTATCGTTCTCTATTGTATCCTTCATGCCTCCTTGCACATGACATATCTAGAGTGGGGGCATCTATCTTCCTTTGTGATATAGTCCTTGGAGACATCATTCATTCCATCAGAGCAATCCCTTCCATTTCCTATCCTCATCTCCTTATCATTATATCCATCTTCCCGTCCTTATCTTTTATCCCTCCAAACAATCCTTATATCCATCTCCCCATCCTTATCTTCCTATACTTCCATCATAGCATCCCTTTTCATCTATCCATTTGGTAACCTTTTCCTCATCCAAATCCTTATCCCTCTATCCAATCCATCCAAACAATCATTTTCCTCCCCCCCATCCTCTATCCTCATCCCATCTCATAATCCCTTGTCATTGGTATCTACCTATAGGCCACTCCCTACGCAATCCAATTCCATCTATATTATTGTTATCACTTCTGCTTCTTTTGCACATCTTTTCAATCTCCTCTCCTTTTTCATCCCTCATCTCTCCATCATATCATCCTCCCAATTCATATTTTGGTGATTTGGATAACTATCCTTTGTGTAGTCACCATCCTCCAATCCAATCTAATAGGTCTATCATGTCCCATCATGTCGGTCCAATCATTTTATCCCCTTATCTAGGTTAATCTCATCATCCTTTATCCATCATGTCTTTGGTCCTTTTGTCGAACTGTGTTTCCCCTGTGCTTTCACATAGGCAAGGTCGATCATTTGATCTACCCCTGAGGTTCCATCATCAATCTATATGTTCCACTTTTCTCCTTTATCATCCATCATCAGTGTTTTGGCTTTGTCTGTCTGCTCTTTTATCGTCCATCATCAATCTTCATTATCCTCTTTCTGCTTTTATCCATGGTTTGTCGTCAGCATTTTATCGAACTACGAGGGCTATGCGCTTTCACATAGGCAAGGCTAATCTTTGATCAGCCTTTGAGCTCCTAGGTTGCTAGGATGTATCAGTCTCCTATCTTGTGTCATGTCTCTTGTGTCGTGTCATCAAGCTATGCCCTTATCTAGTTGGTTCTTAACAAATGAGATCCACTTGTATCAGCAAATCCAATCGGTTCTGAATATCTTGCGTCATATCGACCTTTTAGCTTAGTATCCATCATCGGTCTCAATAGGATGCATCCTTCCCAATAGACCTCATCAATCCTATCTATCCCTTTGATCCTATGGCAAAGGACATTTGAAATTGATTGTGATATTTTGATACTTTTGGCTTTTGTTTATCATTTGAGCTCCCTATCATCACTTGTCAAGGTTGCCATGATCCATCATATTATGGTGTGTTTTGATTGGTCAACATAGGGGCATATCTTAATATTTTTATGTCTATTTTTATCTTCTTGGTTATCTCACGTAGTACCCACCAAGATCCTCAAGGTCTTGTGTTACGTTGGGGCATCCTTTTGTGTTTGTGGTTATCTCAATACCTAGCCCGACCAAGGTCTTCGTGACTTTGGGGTGCTGGGATAGCCTTCTTGTCTATTGTGTGTGTTTTATGCATTCTACACAAATCGGCCTTTGTTTTTTATACCTTGGCATCTTGTGTCTTATGCTATAGAAAAAATTAGTGCTCCAAGGACGGCATATTGCATTAGGATTGCATCCCATTTTTTTTCATTTAATCGTCTTGCATATATCCCCCATCCTCTTATATATCACAATTCCTCCCATCCCTTCATCCTTCCTTACTCTCCCTCCTCTATCCATCCAATCTTTTATCATCATTTCTTCAATATTCGTAGAATGATATATATATTGGTTATTCTAAGCATCTTGTCCATCATCATTTTTATTCCTTTCATCTATCTCACATCCCAATCCAATCCTTCCCCATTCAATCTAGCACAAATCATCTAATCATATCCTTGGTCTTGTTCCTAGTCTTGTTACAAGCCTTGATCCAATCATCTTCATCATCATCCAAATGTTTTCTTCCATATCCCTTCAGTGTTGTTGTGGGATGTATCCTTCCCTCGTCAACAACACTTTCATCATCATCATTGGGAGGTATTCTTCCCTATCCTTTAGTGGTGTTTTGGGATGTATCGTTCCCTCATCAATACCACTCATTGGGATGTATCCTTCCCTATCCTCATGTTGTCTTGGGATCTCTCATTCCCTCATTGACAACACTCCATCCATCATCAACCCCTATTGGCTTGTACCTTGACTAGGGCAACATCATATTTGTCCTCAAATCTATTTGTGATTAATCCATCTCCTATCGCCTATCCTCCTATCTTTTCCATCACTTTGCATCAACTTCTTCATCTACCCTTGCATCATCTCATCCATTTCAAGAGCACACCCGTGTTCTCTTGAACCTGATGTCCTCTCAAGGGGGCATCCTCAATCCCTAACTTTCATCTTCACCCCCATCATCTCCTTCCTAGTCAATCTTGTGATGACTTGGGCATCTTTCCCAATCTAATCATGTTCCTCTAGGTTCTATGTTTTAATATTCTTTAAAATGATGCTACTTTGTAACACCATCTCAAAGAGGGGAAAATTGTAGACACCTAAATTTGGATACTTAATTTATCTAAATTTATGCCCTTTCGTCTAAGCATCCCCTTATCCACATTAATTAAGTAATATCACTATTATTTAATTAATACCTCTAAAATTCTTATAATCGCTAAGGTATCTAGTTAAATAATTAAATACCTTCCCCCTTTCATCAAATGAATTAAATAAATATGACATTTATTTAATTTCTCGCATGTCACATCCCTTTCTTAATCCTAATTATTCTCCTAATCTCATCATTAGGGATGTGCACATGCCTAATCCTTGATTAGGATGTGTCACATCCTCCAACTTTTGCAAGTTGGTCTCTAATCCCCCTTAGCCACCTAACCCTCCTCTAATCCTTCATTAACTAGCCTAATCAACCTCTCAAGGAATATTTAATTCCTTTTATCCTTCCAAGGAATATTAAATTCTTTTTTCTCTTCCCCATGCTATCTTTAACTTGTCACATCAAGCCACATGTGAACTCCTCCTAATTTCCCACTTGCCTCTAATATGTCATTAATTTGTCTAATTACGTATTTGCATAACCTTAATCACTTAATTAGGTCAACCTAATCTCCATGTCATTTATGGACTGTGTCATAAGTCAACCTTATTAAATATTTTTTTCTTTTGGAGAAGGCACCCCTTTCCCCATGTCATTTTTCAATTTACATTTAATCCCCCAATGCATTCCAAAGAGTTTTAAATTCTTTCTCTCATTCCCATGTGGATATTTGAGGAATTTTTAATTCCTCACATGTCCTTTCACCCACATGGGGACAATGACCTCTTTTATAAGGAGATTTTGTCCAAATCCCAAGGTACTATGTAGTACCTCCATGTCATGCACTCTCCTTCCAACTCATGTACACATCATCCTTTTAAAGCCACTTTACATGCCACATGTCAAGATGTGAGGGCTTATGAGTTCTCAACTCACCATAGCCCTACATCTTGGCCTTATTGGTTTAATCCCGACCATCCCTTTCTCTAAAGAATCCAAAATTATCTATAAATACCCCATCTTTTCTCTCATTTTGGGGGGTGATCATTATGCTATCCAAACTCTTACAAAATTTTCTCTTGAGCCATACTTAGCCAAATTCTTGCATTTGCATCCATTATCACCTGTTTTCCATCCATCTTGTATCTCACAACTTGCATCTTTTACCATCAAAGGACACTATCGAAGGGCCAACCAAAAGGAAAACTCAACAAGGTGAAAGGTTCCATTTTGTTTTGTTAAGTTAATCATTTGCCCAATCTTGAGGTGTAGGTTGTTTATATTTTTTTTTTTTACTCTTTTGCTTGTTGCTCATTTTCTAGCAAGTATTTTCCCCCATTCACACAAATATTTCCCTCCAAAGAGAAATATCTCCCAACATAATTCCTAAAATTTAAGAGATTGGTTGAGTATCTCATGGATCTTGAACCATTAATTTAATCTTTGATCCATGTCTCATGGATTATTAACCATTTGATTCATCTTTGATCCATGTTCATTCATCTCATTCAATTTCATCCATTGATTAGCCTTTTTTATCTTCACCATTGATCATGATTTCAAAAATCTATAAGTAGCAAGAATTTTTCTATAATAATTGATTCATGAGCATTGAGTGAATTTACTCTCTTGGATTGATTTCCCAATTTGATTAATTTGAGAGCATCTTATGAGCTATTTTGCTTCATTTTTTCATCAATTGCTTTGCAACATCATGGATTTTGTTTGAATTGAGCACTCCACATCTAATTTGAGCATAATCCCATAATGGGATTGAGGTTTGCATTGTTTAGTTAGGTTCAATTTGAATTGCTTTGATATTTCATGTTATTTGAATTCTAAATAATCTTTTGTGAACAATTTCATTGGATTGTGTAGTTAATTGATCATTTACATGGATTTTAAGTTTAATTTTATATTGTTTGATTAGTTGATTTTATACATTAAAAAACACAAAAATAAAAAAATTTAGAAAAAGGATTTAAAACAATAAAGAGAAAAATTATTCTCTATTGAAAACCACTTCAGTGGCACTTTGGGCAACTACCTTGGTGAAAGCCTAGCAAATAACAAGCTTGCGTAAATAAGCTCCATCTCCCATCAATTAAGTACTCTTATCACTCCATCCTTATCATAATAAAGTTGTCATCCATTTTTTGTTGGAAATAGAATGCCATTTAATTGCAATCCTAAACATTATTTATTTCATGTATCTCCTAAATCCTTGGAATGTCTTCATCAATACTAGGATTAGGAAGAGATTAATATTTGATGAAAAATCAAGTTAATTGAAATTTGTAATTAATTCTAAATGTTAGGAGCATGTGAGGGCGTCCATTTTGAGTTCCTAAATAATAGAGGAACATGGGGTGCCCACATGGTAGGTGGCACTCACCTTGAGTTCAATTAACTATTCATAGTAAGAGATAACACTTTTGGATGCATGTAAAGATCCTAGGAGTTAGGGTTTGATGTTTGCATGCATAAAGTTTAGTTTAGTTTAGTTTAGTTCAATTTAGTTTAGTTCAGAATCAATTTAGTTTAGTTTAGTTTAGTTCAATTATGGTTCAATTATCTTCAGTTAGTTTTAGTCGAATGCTAATTGACTTTAGTTAACTTGGAATGCATGACTAATGACTTGCGTTGCATGAAAAATAACATGGACTACCTTCAGTTAATAGGGGATGACCATTCTTGTATGAATGGTGTTGATAAATGTCTCAGTTAGCAAGAAATGACTTGAAGCCAACTTGGGCACCCAATTTGGCTTCTTGGAATTAAATCCTTTGCATGTTAAGATATTTCAGAAGGCTAAGTTAAGTGGGCCCTTTCTTGGGTGCCTACTTTGAGGATGAAGCCTTGATGATATTTATAGAATGAAGGTTGAGTTTCTACTTCAGTTTGAGATGCCCAAATGCATGAAGATGAGGATTTGGCATTGTTCTTCATGTCATAACTCTACTTGCAATAGATAGGAATACATTTTAGGGATAGGGCTTGAGCATTGTAATTGTAACTCATGTTGAGTTTACAAAGTTGCTTAATGCCTATTTATCTCAAGCAAGTTGAAGAGAGTTTTTATCATTTTTATTTTAGGTTGTGAAGAAGTTTTGGTGAAGGAAAAATAAGCATTCTTAAGCAAGAATTGGAGCTATTGAAATCTACTTTAGAGATTGAATAATAGATTAATTCTTGGTGGAGTTTTTTCCCGAAAGGGTTTCTCCATAGTACATGCTTGTGTAATCTTTCTAATATCCTCTCTAATTCTTCTATCAACTTCTATCTACATTCTACAAACAATAAAATGGATTAATCAAATAATCACCCACAAAGAATCTATAACAAAGGAAAAGCATATTTAGATCAACAATATTAAAGTTTTAAAAAGTATTAAGCTAAGAAAATACCTCAATTTTCAACGTTTGGAATCAAAGCTAAGGTTGGGTAGAGTATTGGGATGCATTTCTCTTAAAGATTGAAGAATTTATAGGCTTAGTGGGAGCTTTTATTATTATTTTATTTGCCAATTTTGGAAATAAGTTTTGTTTCAATGAATTCTTGTTTAGATATTGTAAGGTTCAATGGATCTAACTATGAAATGTGGAAACTAAAAATGGAAGATCTTCTTGAAGAAATAGATCAATGGTTAGTTGTTAATAATCAGACAAAGACACCTACAACTATTTCAAATGAGGATTGGGCTAAGTTAGATAAGAAGGAAAAAGGAACAATTAGATTATGTCTTGTTGATGTTGTTCTCTTGAATGTTTCAGAAGAAAATAGTTTATATAAATTGTGGAAGAGAATAGGTGATATTTGTCAAACTAAAAGTCTCACCAATAAGTTGTATTTGAAAAGACAGTTGTATTCCTTAAAAATGAAAGATGGTGATTTTGTAGCACAACATTTAAATGCTTTCAATTTAATTCTCAGCTAGTTAGCATCCGTAGATGTAAAGCTAAAAGATGAGGATACATGCATTTTGTTACTTTGTTCTTTACCAAATTCTTGGGAAAATCTAACTGTTGCAATCAATGGTAATGGTGCAGATCCAAATATGGACAATATCATTCCTACTCTTCTATCAGAGGAGATGAGGAGGAAGTCTAAAACTGGCTCCCAAGATGCCTTGTTTATAAGAGGTAGGCCTAAAGAGAAGGAATCTAAGGTAGACAAGAAAGGAAAGGGTAAGTCCAAAGGACGATCTAAAACCCCTAGTAAGAGTAAGGTAAAGTGTTGGAACTGTGGAAAACTTGGACATATTAAAAATGATTGTAAGAGCAAGAAAAATATTTTTGATACTTCTACAGACAAATCCACGAATGACTGCAATGATGCATTAGTCATTTCTTCTAATATTGTTGTTGATAACTCTTGGCTTATTGATTCTGGTTGCTCCTATCATATGAATCCTAACAAGGAGTGGTTCTCTAATTATACTGCATATGGTGGAGGAGATGTCTTCTTTGGAGACAACAACACAACAAAATTTGTTGGAAAAGGAGAGGTAAAATTGTGTTTCAGTGATGGTAGGGTTAAGACCCTTAATGATGTTTTACATATTCCAAGACTTGTTAGAAATCTACTTTCTATCTCTAAGTTCAATGGTTTTGGAATGCATGTGACATTTGACAAAGGTGGTTGCAGATTGGTGAAAGGGAATATGGTGGTTGCTAAAGTATCTCAGATTGAGACTTTGTTTAAGCTGAATACCTCCAATGTAAATATCTTATCTAATGTAACTAAAGCTAAAAATACATGTATGCTATGGCACCATAGATTGGGTCATATAGGTGAAAAAGGTCTTAGGACTATTCTTAATCAAAATTTGGTTGACGATATTCCTAATTATAATATTGGAAAAAATAACTTTTGTGAGCAGTGTGTTTGGGAAGCAATCTAGATCTAAATTTCCTAGTGGTTCAAATAAAGCTAAAAGATTATTAGAGATTATTCATTCAGATGTAATGGGCCCTATGGATATTGACTCTATTGGAAAATCTAGATACTATGTCACATTTAGTGATGATGTCTCAAGATACACTTGGATATATTTTATGCATAACAAATCTAATGTGTTTAATAAGTTTAAGGAATTTAAGGCTTTGGTTGAGAAACAATCAGAGCATAAGATAAAAGTGTTGAGATCAGATAATAGTGGTGAGTATTGTTCTAGGGAATTTGATGATTATTGTAATCATGTGGGAATAGTGAGACAAAAAATACTCCATATACATCTCAACAAAATAGAGTAGCAAAAAGGATGAACTAAATTTTAATGGAAAGAGCTAGGAGCATGTTATGTAGTGCTAAGCTAGATCAGTCCCTTTGGGTTGAGGACGTTTGTACTTCTTTTTATTTAATCAATAGATCCCCTAGTTCATCTTGTAGACACCTAAATTTGGACACTTAATTTATCCAAATTTATCTCCTTTCATCTAAACATCCTTTTATTTGCATTAATTAATTAATATTACTATTATTTAATTAAAAACCTTAATTCTACCAAATCCCTAAAGTATTTAGTTAGTAATAAAATACCTATCTCTTTAATCCCCCTTTCATCAAATGAATTAAATAAATATGACATTTATTTAATTCCTCACATGTCACATCACGTTTCCTTAATCTTAATCAACCTCTTAATTTCTTCATTAGGGATGTGTGCATGCCTAATCTTTGATTAGGATGTGTCACATCCTCCAACTTTTGCAAGTTGGCTTCTAATCCTCATTATCATCTACTTATCTTCTAATTACTAATTAGTTAAGCCTAATTAGTACCCTAGTCAACTCTCCCCATCCCCCAAGGAATTTTTAATTCCTTTTTATTCATCCAAGGCTCCTCTCTTCCCCGTGTGAATTTTTAATTCACTTTTATTCCTCCTAGAATCCCCTTTTCCCATGCATCTTCTAGAATATTTGACTTGTCACATCAAGTCACATGTGGATAAGTGCTTCCATTTTTGGAACCTTGTCTTGTCCATGGGATTCTTCCAAACATGTAAATTTTTAATTCACATTTATTCACCCAAGATTCTTCTCATCTCCCAATGCACTTCCAAGGTACATGTCCTTCCTGCACATCACTTGTCCTTATTCCACCTCACTTCCACATCATCTTATCCTTGGCCATCTCACATTCCACATATCAAGATGTGAGGGCTTGTGAGTCCTCAACTCACCATAGCCCTACATTTTGACCTTGGTCGCTCAATCTCAACCATTGAATTCTCTAGAGAATTCAAATTTCTCTATAAATAGCCCCTCCTCTAAGGCATTAAGAAAAAGGGAGAACACTTAGTCATTTGAGCAACCTTATGCTGTCATTTTGTGCACTCATTTTATAAGCATTTTTTCCCATCTAGCCATCTATTTTAGCCATTTGCATTTGCATCCCACCATATAGTTAATCTTGCATTTAGCTACATCAATAGCCATCTAAGGAGCATACAAAGCAATCCAAAATCAAGTGCCAACCAAGGAGTTTTAGCTACAAAGAGAAGGTATAATCATTTGTAATCCTTTTTCATTTTATCTCTTTGTATTAACAATTCTTTAGGCTAATCTTGAGGTGTTTCTTTGTGTTTTTCCATTGCATTTTAAAGTTTTTTAGAATATGTAAAACTCAAGGATATCACATTTTTGGCACGCTTGATGGGACCCACAAGTGAGTTCCTCTATTTAACGTTTGTTGTTGTTGACATTGTTTGTAGGAACAAGTCACAGAGGGGCGACTACGTCCTCCTGGTCACTATAGAGGGGTGACTACGTCCTCTTGTATTTTGTAGAGGTGTGACTACACCCTATGGTTCACTGCAAAGGGGTGACTATGACATCTGGTTCACTATGCCCTCCTAGTCACTGCAAAGGGATGACTACGCCCTCCTGTTCACTGCAGAATGGCGATTATGCCCCCTATTTCACTATAGAAGGGTGACTACACCCCTAATTAAACTTTGTTTTCTAACATTTTACTATAAAAGGGTGACTACGCCCTGGTTTGAATTTTGTTTGCTAACATTTCACTACAGAAAGGCAACTGCACCCTTTTTCTACTGTAAAAGTTCAACTACGCCCTCTTGCTACTGCAGAAGTTGAACTGCACCCTCTTGTTGTTGCAGAAGTTCAACTACACCCTCTTGCTACTGAAAAAGTTCAACTGCACCCTCCTGTTGCTACAAAATTTCAATAGTGCCCTCTTGCTGCTACACCCTCTGGTTCACTACAGAGGGGCGATTACGCCCTCTAGTTCACTACAGAGGGGTGACTACGCCCTCTTGGTCACTGCAAAGGGGAAAATTTTCCCTCCTGGTCACTATAGAGGGGCGACTATGCCCTCCTAGTCACTACAAGACAAATTTTCCCTCCTAGTCATTCCAGAGGGGCGAATACACCTCAAAATAGCACATTTTAAGAGGCAAAACGACCATTATAGCTTTGTTTTTGCTCTCATTTTTTATTTTTTTCATATCCTAACCCCCTAACATTTTTTTTTTCAAGGATATTGGTGTTTTTTCTAACACTTTGTAGCATATTCTTGTGTAATTGATGAAGAACGAAGGATAAAACAACTAACATTTGCTTGCAAGGCTATCTGTTTGCTCATATTTTAAAAGCTATCCTTGTTGTTTTCGTCAATCTAAGAACATAGTTTAATTAGGGGAAGTAATATTCATTGCTTGTTGTGTCTATCTTTTTGTGTCACCCAAGGGGGCATTAGTTTGTTTTCACTTTCCCCTTGCACTTCGTGCGAACCTGGGGAGTAGTTGGAAATGATTAGTGCCTTCTATTTAGTGTAACCTACTTGGGGACTTCATCACCCCAAGGGACGATTCCAACCACATGTACCAGTAGGGTATACAAAGGGGGGAGAACGAAAGTTGTACCTCAATCCAATCACATTGTAATTGGTGGAGTGTTGAAGCTAGGGTGATACCTAGATAGGCATGAAGAGTTGGTCTAAGCTCTTTAGTATCTCGTTGGGGTTCCCAACTCACGCTTGTGATGGGCTGGCTTTCATGGTTGTGCCTCACATACTGAGAGTATATTGAGGACTCCCTAGACACCTTGTACATCCTAGATTAAGACCTTTATTGGGCATACCCTTAATACTAATCATAGGATTGTGATTGTTTGAAAGCGATTTTTTGTGAGAAACCAATAAAGTTTTTGACAAATTGGCTTTATTGTTGTCATTTTAAGTCCTTACCATAGTCATTTTCAATGAAACTAAGTCCCTGTTTACTGTAGTGGGGGGAATTTTCCCTCCTGTTTACTGTAGTGGGAAGAATTTTCCCTCCTGTTTACTGCAGTGGGCGTATTTTCCCTCCTAAATAGTCAAAATCACCCCATTTAGCTCTATTTAGCCTCTAAACCATTGTTTAATCATTCCAAACCTTAGTTTTGTAATTCTAAGCCTTCGAAACCCCCAATTGATCATTCTAAACATCCATTTTATCATTATAAACCTCCATTTAGTCATCCCAAACCTCCATTTAATCATTCTAAACCTCTATTTAGTCATCCCAAACCTCCGCTCAATCATCCTAAACTTTCATTTAGTCATCCCCAAACCCTCGTTTAGTTTTTTCAAGCTTCCAAACCTACATTTAATCATTCCAAACCTCTGTTTAATCCATTTTATCATTCCAAATCTCCGTTTAGCCATTCCAAACCTCTGTTTGACCATTCCAAACATCCATTTGACCAAGTAGTATTTCATACCTTTCACTCATTTTGAGTAATCTTTCATCTATTCCAAGCATCCATCTCCTCATTTTGAGAGTTTTTCATCCTTTCTAATCAATTGTTTACTCATTTTGAGCTTTCATTTTTGTGACATGAGAGTTGTTCATCCATTCTAAGCAATTGTTTACCAATTCTGAGTGCTTGTTCATCCATCCCTATCATTCGTTTTCCTAATTTGCTCATCTATTTCCTCAATTTGATTATCTAACACCATGTTCCAATCACCTGTCTCCTCATTCTAATAGCCTATTTACCCACTCAGAAAGTCCAAAAGCAATGGGGCGAATTTTCCCTATAGTGGGGTGAATCTGCCCTGCAATGGGGTGAATTTTCCCTATAGAAGGGAAAATCCACCCCTCTATGAGGGAAGATTTTCCCCAAAAGGGAAAATTCGCCCGTCTACAGCAAAAATTTGGCAAACAAAAAATAAACATATCCAGTTCCCAAATCCAACTAGTAGAACCAATCCTATCATATCCTTCAATCCAATCCTAATCTAAGCTTTAATCTAACCCCAATTTGAGCTTTGGTCCATCCACCTTCTATCGAGCTCATTCATTCATCATCTGAATCATATCGATACATCATCCTCAAGCATCTCTAGGTTACACATCCCTTATCGTTTCCCCATCCAAATCCCTTGAACTTTGTTTTAGGTTATTATCTGAATTGACCTAAGTGTCTGAATTGATTGTCATCATCAACATCTACTTAGGATTGTCATCCATCCTAAGTTAATCATCATCCTCAACCCAATCAATTCACCTTCAACCTCAAGGTGGATTCAGTGCCACAATCATCCATTCATCTTTTAATTTTATCAATCAGTATCCCAAATCACCTAGGGTAATCTTTGAACTTGGTTTAGAATCCCTTCCATCACCCTATCTGATCCATTATTTGATTGTCTCATTGATCAATCTTATCCAATCCAATTCAATCCAATTACATCCCTATCCAATCACCTCTGACCTAATCAATCTGCTTCCTCTCAAGGTATATTTGATGTTGTAATCATCCTTTGATCATCAACTCCAATCATCACAATCAATCCCATCACATCATCTAATCATCCTAATCTGATCTTTAATCCAATCCTAATCTAAGCTTAACCTAAATCCTAATTTGAGCTTTAACCCATCTGCATCCAAGATCCCTCCTTCAATCTTCTTCTAATCCATTATTTTATCCTTTCATCATCTTTCTAATCCATATTGATCTAATCCAACATCATGAATCCTTACCCTTCATCAATTCAACCAAAAATAGTAATCAAGGGAAATCCTAATTACGTTGATGATGATAACGAAATCCTTGTCAATCAAGAGGTATATGACGTGGATCCCCTTGATATTGTCATTGGTAGTAAGCTTTCCCTAATCGCTTTTCAAAATCCAATCCCCCCTTTGAACTATCTCGTTATGTCTTCATCCATGCCTAATAACAATCCTTATGCTACCTTTGACAAGGGATATCCATTATCTTCCTCGCCCACATCTTCATCATATCCTCCCTCTACATCATCTTCTTATCCAACATCCATGTCTTATTATTCCAATCTAGTATCCCAACATCCCTATTATAATCCCTTGGCCACACTTGCATACCCCAATCCTTCATCCACATATGCTCACTATCCTAATCCTCCATACCAATCTACCTATCTTAATCCTTCTTATCAATTTGTCCATCCTAATCCTACATCCGTACCTTTTTATCTTAATCATGCACCCCCATCAACCTATCCTAATCCAACATCCACATCCTCTTGTCCTAATCCAACATCCACATCCTCTTGTCCTAATCTACCACCCACATCCTTTTGTCCTCATCCACTATTCATATCCTCTTCATCATTCCAATATC
>VDFB02215688.1:0-35185 GCA_007258455.2 Sequoia sempervirens
TTTGTAACCACAAACCCTAACTACCACAATAATGGTGCCTAGGGTAGAATACTTAGCTCATGTGACAAGAAATACATGTGGATCCATGCCCTCCAAGTAAATAATGTTATTAGTGATATAGTACCATGGTTGGAGTCACATATTGAGAATAAGTATTACGATGCACTAACATGTTAGATTTTAGGTGGATGAATAATGAGAAACAATAAGAGTGGTCAAAGTTGATGTTTCAAGGATCCGTGCAACTCATACCACAACTTAAGGATCAAGGTTTGAAAGGGAGGCATTTCGGCGAGAGGAAGTCAAATTGTTTGGCAAAGGTTTATGAAGGAGTAGGGTTTGATGGAGAGGTCTAATAGGGTGTAAAATTATGATAACTTGATAGGAGAGGGGAATGAATGCATGAAATGGTCATGAGGGATGACTAAATGGGGAATTTTGAAACCCTAACATAAGTATAAAGGAAATTGGACTTGGGAGGAAAGTCATTTTGAGAAGGGAAACTCCACAAATTCAATGACTTACACTAACTTAGGAAATTCCTTCATAATAGTAATTTTTGGGGATCTTAAGAAAATGCATGAGGTATGAAATGAAAGAAATTATACATAAATTTGGAACAAGGGGAAAGTTAGTGATAGGAAATGGGCATTTGGACCACAACATAAATTATGGAAAGAGGGGACATGACAAATTGCTTATGAATAATAGATTTTGGGCTCAAAGTGAAATATGGAATTTATGGCTTACAAACATGGTTAATTGGGCCTTAAGGACATATGAATTTTTGTATGGTTAATTGGGCCTTAAGTATGTATGAATTTTTGTATTTAATCCATTTTTAAACAACACTTGGATCAAGGTACGTATGGCTTGTTTTGTGTTAGCTTGCTATAGGCTTGTAATGGCCAAGACCTACACTTGTATTGTGTCTTGTGGCCTTGTTTCTTGCTTTAAAAGGTTGAAATATAGTGGTTGAATGCAATCATTTCAATATGATTGTATTAGATCCATTTATTAGGGTTGGTGTTAATTTTAGAGCCTCTAAGACCACGTAATGCAAGTATAGGACTACGCACTATCTAAAATTGCTAGTCTTGAGAGTAATGATTTGCACTAGAAAAAAGGGTCATATGAGGATATCTTGGGTGATTCCCAAATATCCTATATGTTTTTCATTAGCAAGAGGAAAATTTGGATCCAAGAGGGGTGATTTGAATTGGTAACAATGGCAATCCTTAGATAGTGGGTAGTTCCTAAATTTTTTAGAAAAAAATTCTAAATAAAAGTTGCTCCCTACTGTCTTACTTATCTACCCACCATCTTGGTTTGGATATGTTTGAGTTGTATTTAAATTTATTCACTCTTTTATGTTGAATTTTATGCCTCAATGTGAAAATGACTAGTTGATTGTTTAACTATGGGAGGTCTTGGATCTCTTGGTTATCCTACCTTGTGAGTGGGTAATCATTGGGTTGGATGTTATTTTTGCATCCTTGTGGATGTTGGATGTTTATTATTTGTATTGATATATGTGATGATGTGATAATATCATTCTAATCCTTCAATTTATGAGAGAAAGGGATCATGGCCAGTTCTTGATCATTGTCAATAGAGGCTAATCATAGTGAAGTTGTCATGTGGCAAGGTTAAGATTTATGCTTGTGTCATCATTTTTGGTGCGTAAGATTCATATATTTTGAGTGTTGTTGTGTCGTGTCATGGAATTTATAGTACATATGAATGCATTGTGGCATGTTAGTGTCCCATTTATATTACAAAAAAAATTCATTCATTTTTTAAATATTTGATGTCTTGAGTGAATTCTTGGGGCATTATAGATTATGTCATTTTATTTCAATATTTGTATGGTAAAATTAAAGACCAATTTTATGGTGATGAGTTAAAAATTCTATTGCTTGAGTGACTAATTTTTATTATTGTGAATAATGTATATTCTAGTAGCTTGCCCTATTTTAGAGATATATGCACATATATAAATAATATATAGTTGAAAATTTTAGCATCTAATATATTGAATAATGGGTGTCCATATTAATCATCTTATCCCTCCATGATCAAAAGATAAAATATTTTTTAAAGGCTAACGACATGAAGAAAAATATTAACCAAGTTGTTTCTAATTTAAAATTTTCCTTCATTTAGACCAAATACACCTTGGAAATTCACCAAGCTTTAAGAATCCATGGATGGTGTTCTTCAAAGCTTATTGAGTGTCATCTTGATTACACTCCCTTTGATTTGTCCTTTGTATCCCAATAAATCACTTCCTAGGATAGATAATGACTAATCATATAGAAATTTCTATAAGGTCAAGGGTCACTATACTTTGTCATGCAAGGGTCTTAAAAATAAGGTATAAGACCTTATTGATAACAACCTGATCAAATTTGAATGTATTAATGATAATGGAAATCCTTCTATGATACATATAAATAGTTAATTGGAAATATGCACAAATCCTTTGAACTACATCACATAAATAATTTCAAGGTACATGAAAATAGGCATAAGATGTAGAGCATGAGGCTATATCACATGAGCATGCTTTTGTAGGATCTATTGAAACCGTTCCTACATCTTCCTCTCCTACTTCTCTATTGATTATTTTTTTGGTAAGATCCCATAAAACAATTATTAAGGTCCATTATAAATACTAGGTAATATAAAACGTATATCATTTACTCAATTTATTATTAATCCAACATGCCAATATAATATCCACATTTGAGAAAATCTATTCACAAATCATATTAGACATGACTAATAATATGGAAATTCTAGGATTTCATTGATGATGACAAATGTGATTCTAATTAACATGTTAGGATGCATCATTCCATATTTAAGAGTTGGATAGACTAAAAAAATACTTATTTATATAATGTTATATAAATCTGGTGTTTTACTTGGGAGGCCATAGATTAAACAATGTAAATATATTCCCTTTTTCACACATCAATGTGTTAAATTTATACACATAGGAAAAATGATAAAAATTGAAAAGGTTTATTAAAAGCCAATATTAGATGCTAATCACTTTAGATAAATTTGGTGTTTTACTTGGGAGGCCATAGATTAAACAATGTAAATATATTCCCTTTTTCACACATCAATGTGTTAAATTTATACACATAGAAAAAATGATAAATTTTTTTGAAAAGGTTTATTAAAATCCAATATTAGATGCTAATCACTTTAGATTAGACAAATTTACAAAGATACCTAATGATGTACCTTGTGAGGGGTGATATCAGAAAATATACATTTGGATGAAATATAAGAAATTAAAAAGGGGTTGAAATGACAAGCTTATCCTAAAAAAAATAAAAAATAAATGCCCCAATTTAACAATGGGTGCCAAAACAAAAAAAAATCATATAAAGAAAGACATAAAAGTTAAAGTGCCACAAATAACAAATTTAAATCATGTACAAAATTCCTCTTAGAAACCAAAGCAAGAGACAATGACACATCAAATATTTTTCATTCAACCATAGCCACAATTCAAAAAGCAATAAGTTTTGATAAGAAAAGAAGCACCTAATGTGACAGGTCATTGGATCAGGTGTTTGTGCCTAGCATCAAGGAATGCTAAGAAGAGACACATGCTATAGAAAAATAAAGTAAAGAAGAAGAATCTGAATCAATCAATGAAGAAACAATTGGTGATTTATGTTTGGATAATGATAAGACTTTTGAACTAAATGTTGAGCCTCCAAAATTTGTTTAATGATTCATGAGCATTGCCAACATATGTACCTATATACCCATATTTTAGATTTCTTGTTTTACCTTTTTTACTTCCTTATTCCTTTTACACCTTGGCATTTTGTATTGTGCCTTATTATTGTGTTTCACATGCTCATTTCACCTTCTATGTTTGTTTACATGTTTACTTTCCCCCACTTGAGAAAATTTGCTTCTTTCCATTTTCCTTGCTTCATACATTTGCTTTGTTGCTTGTTGGATTTTTCCTTATTTTCATATGCTTTGTTCATCCATGCCTTTGTTGGCTATGATTTTCACTTTAGTTTCTCTTTTGTACCTACTTCATGTTATGCCTCCTTTTGCTTACTTTCTCTTTTAATGGTATTCATTCACTACTTTAGTTTTTCATATTGCCTTGTTATCTCTTGTTGTGCATTTCTATGCTTACCATGATGTTTTACTTATGGTGCTCATACTTGTTTACATATGTTATCATGCCTAGACCACATACCTATGACTAATGACTTCTTTATACTATCCAACATTATCATAGCATGCTTCGATATTAAGATTACAATGTCATACAATACTTTTGGATCCATATTCCTTCATTAGGAGGCATAATGCCTTCATTTCCTTATCACATTCTTAGAGTTACCATTGCAATGAGAACATCATATCTTTATATCAGAGACATCATGCCTTCTCCGTAGCATTTGAGCTTATTCATATTAGAGACATCATTCCTTCTCCATAATATTCAAGCTTTCATTGTCACATATTTTCATTAGAAGGAATCATGCCTCACCTTATCATCTACTCCTACATAGCCTTAGTATGATTGTAGAGTTACCACTTTTGAGTGTAGGCATCTTTCCCTCCCCAATTTTTTCTTATGATATTATTGCCTTATCTACATTGAGGGTGTATACACTTAAATTTGGTATGGAGGAATTAATTAAATACAAGTTATTTAATTAATAATCTTTAATTCGTCTACTTATAAATAAATTGACAAGATTTATTTATATAGTTCACTTTCTTAATTATTTCTATTCTAAATCATTTTCTTCATGTCTTAATTAAATAAACAATTTTAATTAGTTTGTTTTATTTAATTAACCTCTTCTTATTAAATTTGAATTTTATATTCGAATTTAGTCACATTTCTACTAACTTCCCACCTTCCACTTCATCAAGTGTCTCATGAAATTAAATATTCTTAATATTTAATTGGCATTTATCCTCAACAAATTTTAACAAATTTTGAGACACTTGGCCTTCATCTTCATTTGATTCCCCTTCACACTTGGTAGTTTGTTCTACTAAAGGGAACACACTCCTTGATTCTCTCTAACCTCTTCATCCTCAACCATCCATCTCTCCAAATCAAATCCAAACCGTTGAATCCTACCACATAAGCTTATGCCTTGGAAAATCTATAAATAGAGTCTCATTTACAACAATTCAGATAGAGAGTTGAGCATAATTACATTCTACAGAAATTTCATTAGCATTGTCATCTTAGCATCTTAACATTGTCATTTTAGTACTTGCATTATAGTATCAAGTAGATTTATCATGGCATTACCATTAGCTGCATCTTAATCACAGTAGTTTAATTGCATCATTATCATAGCAACATCTTAATCTTAGCATATCATTTACATTTAGTTTATCAATCAATCAATCATGTAGGAAGATTTCTTGCATTTCTAGCATCTCATTCTTCAGGTTGTCATTTGGAAAGTCATGTGCACAAACAATTTGAGGGAAAAATTGACTTGAAAAATCCTTGGAGATAGAGGACAATGAGACGCCATTAGAGAGTTTGTTGTTTTGATTTGATTATCATTTGAATTCTCCAATATAATTTTTCATTGGTGTGTTGTATTATTTGATTATGTATTCACATTATTCATACACACATAAATTGGTGCCCATCGTGGGGCCTAGCCTCATTTTTAACATTTTCTGGCAAGTTTTCGTTCGCATGTTGGATCGTGAATTTCAATGTAGTGCAACTGAAGCTTCTTTCAGTGCATCTACTTACTCTTTTGGCACATGTAGTCTCTGTTTCAGCACATCTGCCTGTTCTTTTGGTGCATCCAAGCCCTGTTCTAGCGCATATACCTGATCTTCTAGCACATTTTCCTTCTCTTCTAGCGCATATATAGGATTTGGGTTTTTATTTTCTGCTTTCCAAATTAGCACATTTAGGGTGTTTAATAGCACATCTAGTGAATCTTTTAGCACATATGGTCTTTGTTTTAGCGCCTTTATCTTTATTTGTAAAAACTTAAAATTTTGGAAACTGATTGATGTCTTTTTGTTTTGCAGGTGCATTAAACATTGTCAAAGACAATTATTTGAGACTACTAATGGTGTTTGCAGGGGCTAGAGTTGTTTTCCTTTGATTAAATTAGGCATCTAGTTTAATTACAAGGTTAATGAACACCATGTATGTTGTGCTTATAAAGTGATAGGCCTATGCTCTCCCCTTCACTAGGTGACCAGAATGTCAGACTCACTCTTTCTTTTTATTGTAATAGCACCTTTAGAAGGCCTGTTGTAGTGGGAAAAAGTACTCACCCTACGGGAATGACCTAAGTGGGAATGACTAAATCCAAGTATTCCAACCCACTATAATCAAATGTGATTGTGATGAAAATCACATTCAATGGTAGTGTGCATTGATAACCATCCCCAAATCCTTTGTTCTAAAGGTTGGGAGGTCTCCTGAGGGAGTTTATCATTTGTCACACCGAACAAAAACCCTTACTAAGAACTTTAAGTGTAGTAGCTAGCCGTGTCAGTTCTCGAACATTATAATATTCATAGTGTAAGGGGAGGGAAGAATTTGCCCCCAAGATACTCACCATATAACTACCGGGGATTACTGGACAAAAGTGAAGGAATTAACTTTTGGTTAGGTCCCAGAAAAGACAAAAACACAGGCGCCCTCTAGGGGTGACACGGTTGTGTGAGTTGACGTAGTTCTAAGATGTGGGTTGTGATATTATTAATGACCCTTGACGTTAGGTCTAACTGATCTATTTGCTCTTGTTCAATACCAATGGAAATCCAAGGGATCAGACCAGATCCTTGAACATACACTTAATGTTTGGATCATAGGGTGAAACAACTGTTTTACTACTTATTGTTGTGTTTGAAATCATTTTTCAAAACATCATCCATTAAAAACTCTTAATTCACATGGTTCACAAACAAGAAAACCAGGCAAACTTATTGTTTAGAAGATCATCCCTTAAAAACGCCCAATTCACTGATTTGAAACAAGAAAACTAGACAAACTTTCAAAACGTTGACCATTTCCAGTTTAGCTCATAAACTTCATGTTCCAATGCATTCATCACATCTTCCAACGCGTTTAGTTCATATTTTGGCGCATATACAGCCTGTTTTAGAGCATTCAACCCATGGGTGCTGGCAAGAAGTTGAGTCCACTTTTTGGCCAAAAAATGGAAGTGTTTTCCCTAATTTTCAGCATTTGACACATTTGACCTTAAAATTTGAAGCACTTAGAGATGGAACCTTCAAAAAGTTCACTAATCATAAAATGTAGTACTTAGAGTCTAGTTTCCAAATATGTAATTTATTTCAATACCCAAATTGTACAAATTGAGTTTCAATAGGCATTTATAAAAACCACTATTTAAAAGTCACTTTTTTTATACCATACCATGCACATGTACAACATCTATATTTTGATCTAAATTATTGCATTTTTCTAAATCCTTTTGGGAAAAGATTTGTGACTCACTGAAGCTTGTTCTCGATATTTTTTTGTAATTTTTTATTGAATTTTTTTTTTTGTTAATTTTTTATTAGGCATATTTGTCATTTTGAAAAATTGTCGTGTACGACACGCATAAGATGACCTTAACTTATCATTTTTTGATTTTTTTTTTAAATTGAAAAGAATTGTCTGAAGCTTGTTCTTGTGTAATCTATTTGTCAAAATGTTATGTTGATCAAAAGTTATTAAAATATTAAAAAACCCTGATATTTAATTTTTATGGACTAGTTTCATCATAAATTAATTGAAAAATAGAAAAAATAATCCAATTGTAAAAAAAATTACATATTTGGAATCTGCATTGTCTCATCTAAAATGGGTTTTAATTTCGTCAAAAATTCTGCAAAAAAAGTCGTCAACCATATGTCCAAACTCGGTATTTTTCTCTAACATTGTTAGGACCTTCAACTTGCAGGTCAAACCAGGTTGAAGGCCTAGGTTCGGATTCCCAATGCTTTTCCCGAACCAAAATACAAAGCAGAAACCCAACCACAAAGCAAATTCAAATTCAAATTTTTGGAAACGAGATCTCGTTTACAAAACGGGATCCCGTTTTGTAAAGCGAGATCCTGCTTTATAAAACGAGATCTCGTTTCCTAATATTAAATAGTGTGACTGTTGATAGGGAAACGGGATCCCGTTCCTTTGTCAACGGTCCCCACATTAAATATTAGGAACGGGATCCCGTTTGTTTTTTAACCGTTTTAGTTAAATTTACTGTCAAAAATTACTGTGAAGTCTACAACTTCACATGTACGGCCGAGAGCAGTAAAATTGGGCTATTTTTCATCAACTATTGTTTTTACAGGTGGTAAATTTGGATTTTTGATTAATTTTTTCAAAGGAGGCATCGTGTAAACCATTTTTTAAGTGGAATTTTGTTAGTTTTGTACTTGTTTTGAGGAACAAAATGTCTTCAACTTGCAATATGGATTGATTTTTTCAAAGGAGGCATGAAGAAAACAGTTTTTAAAGTGGAACTGTGCTAGTTTTCTACTTGTTTTGAGGAACACAAGAGGAAGAATTGTGTCCTTATAGGTCTTCAACTTCCAATTTGGATTGAATTTTTTAAAGAATTTCACTATTGACATTCATTTGTGCTTGAGAATTTTATAATCATGGGAGATAAAGCTCGTAATAAGAGGAGGAAGACATTGACTCCTAAAGAAATTGAAGCAAAAAAAGAGGAGAGACAAAGACAAAGACAAAGAAGAATGAGAATTAAATCAATGAATGATGGGGGAGCATCCAATTCCACAACTATTGAAGATGAAAACATTGAGGAGACCATGGTTGTAGATGAAGCTAATTTGCAAGAATTCAATTTGGAGAAGAATATGATTATACAAGCAAGTCCTACTATGTCTTCAAATCCCTCTTTCAATGCTATGGAGAATGTTTCAATATGCACAAATCCAGGTACGTCTTCAAATCCACATGTTAGTGAAATGGTAAATTTGTATGTAGAAGTTTTACAAGATGTTGGACTTAACAATGTTGACATTGATAATATTCAGAGAGATGAAACTTTTATAGAATTTGTTGAAAATGAAAATGAGAATGATCCTTTTGTTGAAAATGAAAACAAAAACCGTTTTGTTGATGTAAATGAAAATGAAAACCGTTTTGTTGATGAAAATGAAAACCGTTTTGTTGATGAAAATGAAAACTGTTTTGTTGATGAAAATGAAGATGAAAATGAAGATGAAAATGTAAATGATAATGAAGATGAAGATGAAAATCTAGAATGTGATGTTGAATTTAATGAAAATACTTTTTTTAAATTGAAAGTGGTGTTTTCGATAATATTCCTGGTCAAATTTCTTAGAGGAAAATAAGAACACATGCGAATAAAATATACAACAAATTATTTTGTCGTAAAAAATTTGCAATTCAATGTCAACTAATGATGCAATTGATGAGAATGCAAAAAATGAGGAAAATAATGAAAAGGTTAGGATTTTTTGTTAAACTAAAAAGAAAAGATCAATCATTAAAACATGTCATGTCTATTGTTGCTAGTGCCATTCATTCTATTGGGAAAAATAGTTGATCTAAAGATTAAAAAAATGCAGCAAGAAGAGCTATAACAACTGTTATTGTTAATAAAGCAACTTTGAATAAAAGAATGGTAAGCAATATTAGTGAAGTTTTAAAAATACATCCTAAAACATTGCTAAGAGCGACAAAAAGAAGGGAAAGTATAGAAAATGATCCTATCAACCAATGTTGGAGTTTCAGTGGTCGACTCCCAAGGTCTGATATGAAATTAAATGTTGAAATTAAATCTTTGATCAAAAAATATTGGCATGATAATACTAGTGTTTCATATAATGCTAGAGATGTTTTAAAATTAAGGGTGGGGTCCAAAGTTCGTGATCCTCACGCAAAACACCTATTAGATACAACACAAACTGAATTTTATAGAAAATTTTGTGGTGATTTAGTGTTACTTGGTAATATTAAAATAAGTCATTGGTCTTTTGAAAAATATAAACCGTGGTATGTAAAAATTAATAAGCAACGAATATCTTGTTGTAAAACGCATGTTCAATTTCATTATTTTTATGATGTTTTTCGATATATACGTTTTACCTTGCATACTAACATGATTATTCAAGAATGTGGTATTAATATGCCACCTGAAGCAATAAGGGAGTTTATTTCAAGTTTGTTTTGTAAAATATCTAATGGTAAATTGTTTTATTTAAGTTCTTGTATTTCTGGACAATGCATTGACTATGGAAATCTTTCATTCTTAAGAATTTGTATGCATGAAAGTGTTGATAACGATTTTGGACAACAATTAGTAGATGTTAAAAGATTTAAGAATGTTCACTATTCATTAAAAGAGGGAAAAATAGGAAAGCATTGTGATTTAGTTACAGAAAAAGTTAGTGCCCATGCATTCATGAGTGAATTTAAGAATAAGATTGTACCAAAATATGTCATGCACTCTCAACATGCTTGATGGCTTGATGGCCAATTTCACACATGTAGAAACACATTTCCAATTGGTACTATAGTTTCAATGGTTGATTTTGCGAAAAATTATACTCTAGCTCCGCAAGAGGAAATTCAATCACAGTATTATAATTTAGTGCAAGTAGCTATGTTTGTCCATATTGTTTATACACATGCAGATGATAGCACTGAGGATGATAGAAAATTTTTGCGGGAGTATCATTTTTATTTGAGTGACAATTGATTACACTCGTCAGAGTTTATTCAATACTGTTTTAGTATATTTTATAGAAATTTAAGAGAAAGAGGAATCCAGATGAAAGAACACCTCATATGGTCAGATAATTGTACGGGGCAATTCAAGAATGCTCAAATGTTCTATTGGTTAAGTAAGGTTCACAAGGAACTTAATGTCCAACATATATGGAGTTTTTTTGAAGCTGGGCATTGTAAAGGAGAACATGATGGAGCTGGTGCGTGTGTCAAACAAATTCTTGCTAGAGAACAATTAAAATTCGAGGATGCAGTAAAATTTAAAGATGCACGTGGGATTGTGGATTGGTGTAATACAATATTATCTACACCTGGTTCGAGTGAGTACTCTACAGTTCATCGATTCTTTTGGTTGGTTGAAGAAAAGAACATTGTACCTAGAGTTGACTGTGAGACAATCAGTGGATCTACTAAATGGCATTCATTTAGGAGTTCGACATCAAGCACATGGACTATCTGGAAAAGGGAGCTTGCATGTTTTTGCCAGTTTTGTATCTCAGGAGATTGGGAAGCATGTGAAAATACATAATGGGTTGAACAGTGGGAGCAAAGATCGTTGACACTTGCACAAGCACATGATGAATATGAAAGAACTATTGAAGAAAATGATCAATTGTTTGCATCTGAAGACTATGACCGTGTTTCAGACCTTGTACAAGAAGGTAATTTAATTCAATTTATTTCACTTTATATGGATATGTGCAAGTTATTAAATCATTTTTTTTTGCAGAACATGTGTATGTTGTTGTTGCACCTAAGGGGAATGAAGAGCAAACAGAATATTGGTTGGCTCGTTGTGTGGAGACTAAACATAAGTTAATAGCACCTCGAGAAGATGATGATGGATATCATTATCTAATAGGTACGGTGATCCCCTTAAGACATCCCCTTAAGTAAATTTGATAACAAGTTTTTGATCCCCTTAAGAATTTTTTTAGAACATGTCTTTGATCCCCTTAAGAAAATTTTGAGAACTTATTTGATGATGGGTTTCATGTTTTCCAATAGGATCGGTGGTCGTTGTTGGCACTTGGCTACGGAAATACCTAGCAAGGAAGAATGGTCTACCTGCATTCAAGATTATGAAATGCATAAAAAGATTATACATTATTCACATTTGGTGGTGGCAACAAATATAAAACTAGATCAGTATCGTGGAAGACCTACAAATAAAGTTCTATGGACAATTTCTATGGAAGAGCATGAGACAAGCATAGATGCATTGCAAAAAAGAGAGGATGCAAATGGTACAATGGAATAAGTAGATATAGGTAAATATAGTTTTAGTTTTATATTGTCCTTTTAAATAGATTAAATACATGTTTCGATATTGGTCAAGTTTGTTATTAGTTGAAATTGATTTAAATTGTCCTTTTATAGATCCTTAAGCCATAATCAGAAAAAGGATCTAGTCCATGCAGATTCAACCTAGACAACATGGAATACTTGGTAAAAACAGGTAATTATTAGTTAAATTATATTTAAATACATGTTTCGATTACATATTGATATTGCTTGTACATTAATAGTTAAAATTGATTTATTATCCTTTTTTGTATCCTTAAGCCATCATTGCATTGATCTCATACTTTGAAACAATAAGGAGAGGATGCCTGGATTCAACCTACACACATGTGTGGAATACTTTTAAATGTAGGTACTTGAGTTGTGTACATATAGATAGTTTTATATAAATTAAAATATGTATGTTTTGATGATTTCATTGATATTGCTTGTACCTTTTGATATCAGTTGGTGTGAAGACCTACTACATTTTGGGCACGAGTTTGAGATGTTCTTGAGATGGCATATCCAAATTTGTAAACATTGTTTTGAGATGACATATATGTACATACACTTGGAATTAAACATTTTGTACAAATTACAAATACATGTACATACACAATTATGTACTCTATGTACTTCTATGTATCAAAATCGATATTATAGATATTTTGTTTGTTAAATGTGCATGTTTTCCTACTTTAAAACTTTATATTTGATTGTATAATCACTAAATATCATGCATACGTTATTGTTAAATCAATTATATCCTTAAGACGTTGTATTATGACCCCTTAAGACATTGTATTATGACCCCTTAAGACATCCCCTAAACCCTAAACCCTAAACCCCTTAAGACATCCCCTTAAGACCCCTTAAGACATCCACTTAAGACGTATTACGACCCCTTAAGACATCCCCTTAAGACGTCGAATTGGGACCCCTTAAGACATCCCCTTAAGATAGTTTATTAGGACCCCTTACGACATCCCCTTAAGACGTCGTATTAGGACCCCTTAAGACATCCCCTTAAGACGGCGTATTAGGACCCCTTAAGACATCCCCTTAAGACAACCTATAATTAGTGTTGGATGCTATTATTTGTTTTGACAGCTTATAAATTAGTATTGGATGCCATTATTTGTTTTGACAGCTTATAAATACTGTTGGATGCCATTATTTGTTTTGACAACTTATAAATTAGTGGTGGATGCTATTATTTATAAAATTTATTAATGCTTTTGTTCTCTAATATTGTATGGTATTGTTTATTTCTTAAAATTTTATCCTTTGTGGTATAGAAACATATTGCTTTTGTTTGTAAATTATGATTTATTGACTAATTATTGATTGGCGTGAATTAAATTGACTAATTATTGTTTGTAAATTATGATTTATTGACTAATTATTTAATTTCACATTAATGTCCTATATTAATGTCGACTATGAACATAAAATGCATAAATGCACATGTGTAAATTAAAATTTTCAAAAAATAATAAAGTCCATAATTTATGTAAATATATTAAGTGCATGAAACTAATATATTAAGTGCATGAAATAAAGTCCATCAAAGTACAACCCATGAACTAAAGTCCAACTAAGTATTTGAGCCATGAAATATAAAGTCCAATAGAGTACATGAGAAACTAGAAATATAGTCCATGAAATAAACAAATATAACCCATAAAATCATGTTTCTAGGTCATGTATTGTCTCTATAATCAAGAGACCTCTTCATGCCATGTGGACTATGCGGATGACCTAAAACACTTTGTAGAAGAGAAAGATGAAATCAAATGTAAGATAATGAAAAATGATTTAATGACAATTTAATTTATAATTTATCATAAAATTAAATTACCATCATATCTGGGTCTGGATGCTTGAGTGCACCTGAAGCAGCCTCTAAATTCTCCGAATCAATCTACATAAACAAGACAAAGAAAGTTGAAATTAGATGTACAAGTCTATAATTAAAAATGATTTAATTCAATTCAATTTATAATTTATCATATTTTGATTGTACCATATTCTGAGGTTACACACCCTCTTCTCCAAGACCTATTTGTACATGCTCAACTATAAGATGTGTCTCATGCTATAAAAGAAAAAAAAATAAAACTTGTATTAGCTCATATTAAATATATATATTAAATTTGAAATTTAAAATTAAAGTTATATTCAGAATATATAATTTATAATTGACTTTAAATATAATAAAAAATTTAAATTACCATTTGATCTGGAGCCTGCTCTGCATGTCCTCTTGGAGGTGTAACTATGTCTGGGTCAGGGCTAAAAGTCACTCTAACAAAGTCCTACAAGATCAAAATTAAAGCATGTATACTTGAATTAGGTTAATATATATATATTCAAGTTTGCACATTTTGTGTAGAAAATATTTTAAACAACCTGAAAATCAGAGGGCTGCTCATGGTGGGCCTATCATTAAATGGTCTCAAATCATAAGTGTCAGTGGAGTGGTGGAGGTGCTTTCGACAAGCCTCGGTGGAGTCGGCTTGTTGTGGAAGCCGATTGACTCACCTAAACCAACATAACTATTTAAATCATATATGTGATTCAATTATAAATTTAAAACTCAAGTTAAAAATTATTTCATATATAATTTAGAAAATTGAAATCAAAATACCCCATAAGGGTTTCCGAGTAGGACTGGTGTCAATGTATGTACTCATGGAGCAGGGATGATTTCCCCATTGTCAGTGCCATCTATACACCAAACAGTTTGATTGTTAAAATGTATTGCAAACTTTTCTTTGATATATACATTCATCAAAATTCTTATAAAATGCACATGTAGATGCATATTTATACCTATGTCACAGTGTCCTCAGGGTGATGGTCTGTTGTAAGAAACTCTACAAATGAACTGATGTGACCAGATGAACCACCAGAATCTCCACATCCACCTAAACTAGGCGTGCCCTGATCAAGTCCATAGCATACTTGATGGCAACTAGTACATACATGTGGGACATGCCTCGACACTCCTAGAGTGGTACTCGAACCAGCTCCATAAAACACTCCTCCAAAATCATCGTCTTTATGCTCCCCACCCACTATCACAGAAGCATGTTGATCAAGGTCTCCTGTGAGTGTATTAAGAGAACCTAATGTCGAGACCACAACTCAATGATGCACAGGTGCAGGAATGGGAGGACCAGGAGCAACAACAAGGGGTTGTGCATGCATGGGGCGTTGGGGATCAACCCTTTTCCCTAACCTCTGTTGTGGCACGCCACCACCAACACCCTGAAATGATTTAAAATCAAAATAATTGGGTTTTTTCCCCAAAACAAACTCTACATATAGTTTCCTCAAAAAATACAATGGGCACTCCCAATTAGCGTGTGGGGGACTCTCAAAAACCATATACCATCGATCCCAAAAATGTGCACTCATCTGTGGATGTATGCACCACCTCATGGATATTCTAGATTTGTTGGGAGGAATGGGTTGTTGAGTAACGGGGTCAAGAAAGTAGGGGGCTAGGTGGGCTTTCGTTATTTTAAGGTCTAAAATTTGTTTGTAAGAGAGACCGTCAGCATAAAATTGTCTTGTCTAATCTATGTCTCGTCGATGCCTATCTAGATTAGAATCAATGGTCCTGATGGCATCCACAACGTTTTGCATCGCAGATGCAAAACATCTCACAGGGGGTGGAATCAATGCTTGACTCTGCATAGCATTGATTTGATTTTGGATGGATGCAACTTGATCATTTGTGTGTGCTCACAAGCAAGCCTCATCAGATGCAACAGGTGTTGGAGGTTGCATATTAGGTGGAGAGGGAGGTGGTGGGAGTGGAGAATTGGCTGAGGTAGGTAGTTGACAGTATGTCAATGTGGAAATCATCAACGATATGAGATATAGAGTGCACACCATTCTGAAATTATACAAAATTAACACATACAAACTTAAAAATGACAATTTAAAAGTTAAAATTTGAAGCATACATACAAATTTATTTAAATGGATGTTACATACATATCAATATAAGATCATATAAAAGAATTAGAACACACATATACATTTGGTCAGACTTGGGCAAAATTGCATACAAAATTCAAAATTTATGTACGCTGTTTTGAAATAAAAAAATCTGATGCATAATTTGCATGCATACATCATTAAACTAAACTATGTACATACATACCGTTTCAAAATTTAAGAACTATGGCACGATTTTAATACATGTACATACTAGGCAATAAACTTGGAAACATTCTGAAAAAATCGACATGTTAGCATATATATATATATTTTGTTTCAACACTTAATCATGATCTAGTGAATGATCATAAAATATATACTATTATAAGTCATCATTATGATTCCATAAATTCCACCAAATTCATAAATTCATGTCACTAAAATATCAAAATCTAGAACCAAAATCATAAATTTCCGTCACTAAAAATATCATCTAGAACCAAAATCATAAATTCGTCGCTAAAATATCAGCTAATAGTTTTATGGTCATCACACAAATATCCATCGTTCTGATTTCTTAGTTGTAACTATTTAAGATCATTGTCTTAATTTAGAAACTATTATGGCTCTCTACTGCATCTCTTCATTTCTTTGTGTTTTCCTTTTCAGAATTGGAAGTTCTCCTCTCCTCTAGCCATTTTCGATGCTCATCTAAGATCCCATCCATAGCCCCAACATCATCAACAATGGTTTGCATCCTAGATGCAATCATCCTCACAGGTGGTGTGACACATTCTTCATTTTGAATAATGTTGATTTGATCTTGGATGGTTCTAACATTGGAATTGATTCGTGCTTGCAAATGAGCACCATTGATTTCAGGTGGTGGAGGTGGGGGGTTATGAGGTGGAGTGGGTGGAGGTGGAGGTGAAGGTGGTGGAGATAGAGGGCGTGGAGGTGGATTACGGATATTATTGAATTGATCTATGTGATCTCTAAGATATAAGTGAACCCGCATTAGATTTATAATTTCAAAATGTAAGATACATGTTTGGAAATACACAAATCATTCAATATAAATGGCCTAATTGAATTCAGAGGTATAAAATATGCACAAGCCTCATTTTATGTCTAAGGCATGTTACTTGAATGAAAATGCAATTAACTATTAATAGGACAATTTACTTTGAATGTTATGGGTTTATGGTTTTAGAGTTTACAGGATTTAGGTTTTGAGTAATAGGATCCTTAAGAAGTCTGTAGTGAGTCCTACAAAATGACATGGCTTTTAAGTGAATAAAATTTAATTGAAAGATGCCCAAGGCAAATTTCATTAAGGAGTCTGAAGGCAACTTCACTGATTATATTCCTTGAGCCCATGCAGGAACTTGTTGACATAGTGAAAGCCTTGTCCTAATCACCCTATGAAAATAAAATTAGAATCCCAACCTAGATCATGATTTATCTCATTCATCATATTATAATCTGCACGATTTTGTGTTCAATTTGCATGGCCTTTACTGCATTACAGAGCCTGACTTTGATCCCCTTAAGAAATTTCATAATAGGACCCCTTAAGAAATGGATTCTGATTTAGGAGTGATAGGACAGCCAGAGGTCTATATCCCTAGTGAGTCCTAGGACAAAGAATTACATGAAGCTCAACTAAATAAAATTTGGTGAGTTTAAGCAGCCAAATTCATTGAATCCTAGAAAAAAAATTACTTTAGGGTTTACGGTTTAGAGTTTAGAGTTAGAGTTTAGGGTAATAGGATAGCTTAAGGGGATCTATGTAGTAAGATGCTTGACAAAATGAAATGGCTTAAGGGAATAAAATTTGGTGGAGTTTCCTAAGGCAACCAAATTTCATTTTAAGGTCCTAGTTTAAAATGAATGCTTTAGTGTTTAGGGTTTAGATTGGAGAGTTTAGGGTTTAGGGTTTAGGGTTTATGGAACTTAGGGTGAAGTTTGGGTGGCCCTTGGAATATAATGAACTTGCAAGTTAGTGAAGAACATTTTCTTGTGGAACAGTTGATTGAGATAGCTCTTGTTTCAACTGACCAACCTAGATCATGAAATCTCATTCATATTATAATCTGGCACGATCTTATTATTGTTAAATTTGGTTTCCTTGGGAAACTTCACCAAATTTTGAGAACTTCTTTGATCCCCTTAAGAAATGTCATATTAGAACCCTTAAGACATCGATTTCCGATTTAGAGTGATAGGATGGCAAGGGGATCTATGTCTAGTGAGGTCCTAGGACAAAATGACATGCCTCAAGTGAATAAAATTTGGTGACATTGCCCAAGACAACCAAATTTAATTAAGGGACTAGGAAAAAAATAATGTAATTAGGGTTTAGGGTTTAGAGTTTAGAGTTTAGGGTGTAGGGTGATAGGATGGCTTAAGGGGATCTTTGTAGTAAGGTCCTACGACAAAATGACATGGATTAAGGGAATAAAATTTGGTGGAGTTGCCTAAGGCAACCAAATTTCATTTTAAGGTCCTAGGACAAAATGAATTCTTTAGTGTTAAGGGTTTAGATTTTAGAGTTAAGGGTTTAGGGTTTAGCGAACTTAGGGTGAAGTTTGGGTGGCCCTTGGAATAATGGACTTGCAAGTTAGTGCCTAGTTTATGAATATTTTTTATTTTATGAATAGATTGACTATTTGTGTAATAGAAACACATAATTATGTATTATTAAGATTGAGTTTGATGTATATTTTAATTGGATATTTTTTTAATTGAATATAAGATTATTTTATTTAACATTTTTTTCATTAAAATTTCCCACTTAAATGAATTTTATGATATAAAATGTATAATATAAAATTAGTTAATGTTGAATCAAGTATTTTATTTTCAATTGTTTGGAATTGAAAGAACCTAAAAGAAAGAAAAGAAAAATATTTAGATTCTTTTAGTGTCTAGGTAACTAGTGCAAAAATTGAGATTTTAGACTAAACTAGAAGCTTAATTAACAAGTAATTGACAACAAGAAATGGAAACAAGCATGACTAAGAGAGATCAAAACATAAAATAGAAATGAATGTTGAATACTATCTAATTAAGTGACAATTGGAAATCGATTGTACACTTGGATTTACGAATTTGTTAACTAAATTTGCAAACAAACATTGATAAAACTTATGAATTGTAACTATTCTTTAACATATTGTTTTCTAATCTAATTATAATTTAACATTGAAACTAAAGTTTAACATATCATTTTCTCCATACAATGCAAATGAAATATAAAACATTTAAGCAATGCAAATGTATTTTCTTGAGCTCGAAATTAGGGTTTTCAAAATCAAAATGATTTGTTCGATTTCAATTTAGGGTTTTAGCAAAAAAAATTGTTTCAATTCAATTTAGGGTTTCAATTTCTAAGCAATTAGGGTTTTAAATGCAATTTTTTCGTTTCATTTCAAACTAGGGTTTTCAAATTCTTTTTTTTTTGTTTGATTTGAATTGAGGGTTTCCAAAAGCTTGATTAGGGTTTCTAAATGCATTTTTTTATTTCATTTCAATTTCTAGGGTTTTGAAATACAATTTTTTTTGTCGTTTCAATTAGGGTTTTTGAATATAATTTTTTTTGGTTTGATCGAACAATTTAGGCCTCAAAAGCTAAATTATGTTTCTAAAATACAATTCAAGGTTCATTTTTTCATTTCCATTGAGAAATCTTCAGGTTTCATTGTATTTTTTCATCTATTTCTACAATTCATCATTTCTACTATAACAGGAAATAAAATGCTTAAAACATGAAATAAATTAAAAAATTCTATTGACAATTTCAATAAAAAATGAAAAAATGCAAAAAAATGAGGGTGGACGGGTACCTGGAAACTGTTTGTGGAGGTCGTTGTCGCTCGAACTCGGGATCCCGTGCACAGGTAAAATGTAGTTTGTTCATTTTTAAAAAAATAAATACCATTAGGAAACGGGATCCTGATTTGTACAAAACGGGATCTCGATTTTTATAAATCAGGATCTCGTTCCCTGTCCGTCGGTTCGGGACCTTTTAACAAACGGGATCCCAATTTTTAAAAAGTAGGATCCCATATTGCATTTAGGCTCGGGATCCCGAAGCTAAATGAGATCCCGATTTTTAAAAATTGGGATCCCGTTTATAAAAATCGGGATCCCGTTTTTGCAATGTCGATTTCATTTATTTGGCTAAGGAAAAAATTTCCATGTTTCGTGGACTCAACTTTGTGCACTTACCCCCATCTTTTAGCGCATATAGTCCATATTTTGGCGCATTTATCCCATCTTTCAGTGCATTCATCACACCTTTCAGCGCATTTAGGCCATATTCTGGCGCATTTGTCCCATCTTCCAACACATTTGCAATCTGTTTAGCGCATTTACCTGATACTCCAACAGAGAGCTAAGTTGAATGTTTGTCGTATAACTTGAACCATATTTAGGGGCATTCTAGCGCATCTCTAGCTTGTTCTAGCACATTTAGCTCATCTTCCAGCACATCTAGGGTCTATTCTGGCACATTTGCCTCATCTTTCAACACATAAAATTCCTATTCTGGCACATCTAGGGGACAGTCTAGCGCATATAAGCTCTATTTTAGCACATTTGTGCCATCTTTTAGTGCATTTGCAACCTGTTTTAGTGCATCCATCTGATTCACAAACAGAGAGCTAAATTGGATGTTTGTTAGACAATTGAAACCAGATTTAGGGATCCTTTCCAGAGCACAAATCATTCCTCATTACAACATCAGTTTAAACTTAAAGAAACTGACCTTTGCAAGTAAATTTTCTTTAACTAAACTTGGATCAAACATCTTAAAGTGCCTAATCATCAAACCTATCTCTGATTGTTTAGCTGAGTTTCATCATTAGGATCTATCATCCTTCATCACGAAACAACACGCTTTACATCAGATTTAACCTTAGTCTCATCAATAGAATCCATCATTCTATTTGATTTAGGTATCTCATTGGCACTCCTAAAACAAAGATCAAAGTATAGTAAACCTTTATCACTTGCATGCCCATTTTAACAAGACCTCAAAAACAAAAACTCAAAGAGAAAGAAATTGAAACACAAACCATCATGGCAGAAGTAGAAGAAAATCCCTTTCATAGATTCCACCAACCTGAAACAGATGAAATAACTGATGAGGACATTCAACAAGCTCAACAAGACCCTAAGTTTCACAAGTTCATGGAGGAGATTTTAGAAAAAGATGGAGAAAAATACTTTTTTATATTGGAAAATAAGGTGTGAAATTTCCCAATGATTTTGACATCAACCAATTGAAAGGAGCTCCCAAGAAAACAAAAGTTGATTCACGAAATATAGATCCAATGAATGATTTAACTCAGTAGATGCAAAATATTCAATAACAAATCTAAGACATGCAAAGAGGAACAACAAAAAGATATTTGTTGCAGGACATCTGTCCTTATCCCTTTGACAAAAGTCTGAACATGATACCATTTCCACCAAATTGTGATCTTCCAAAATATTACAAATACAATGGAAAATTTGATCCTATAGATCATGTAAGAGAATTTCGCACCATGAGCTTGGAATTTGCACGCGAAGAAACCTATTTAATGAGATTGTTTCCAAGAAGTTTGGGTGGTCAATGCATGGAATGGCTTTCAAAACTCCCACCAGGTATTAGATCATTTGAAGAGTTGGTAAATAAGTTTATCACCCAATATTCATACAACATTCAACATGAAATAACCATGAAGGATCTTTGCAACACAAAACAAGAAAATGGTGAATCATTTCACATTTTTACAAATATTGAGAAGATTATTTGCTAGATATCCCCATCCTATACCTAAGAAAGAAAAGATGGAAATCTTCATTGACAATCTCAATAGTGAGATGAGCTATAGACTCGAATTGCAATGTCCACCCAACTTTGAAAAGATGATTGAAAACAGACTTAAGATTGAGGAAGCTTTGGTTAAAAGAGGAGTGTTAAAAATCTATAATGAAGGACCAAATTCAACAAACTCTTCTAATCACCATAAGAGCAATAACCCAAATTTTGGCAAAGAAATAAAAATGTTGGTAATGATGGTGCAGCTGAAACACATAATGCAAAACCAATCTTCAATCTATCAAGAATTACACCCAAAAATAATCAAAACAACACTGAATCTAAACCAACTCCACCACCATATCGAACATCATGAAATTGCAGAAAATTTACGCCTTTGGGACAGTCACTTGAATCAACATTAAAAGAGCTTCTTGCAGCAAAACTCATAAAATTACTAGAGGCACAATATTGGGAACCAATAGTCAAACTATCATGGTGGAATGATGCATATTATTGTGACTTTCATAGAAACAAAGGTCACAAAACAAATGATTGCATGCAACTAAAAAATTTGGTGCAAGATTTGATAGATAGATGTGAAATATCAATAGAAGGACCTTAAACAAATGTTGATCATGGAGAATTTAAAAACCCTTTACCCAATTATGAGAAAGGAGAATCCTCTTTGACAAACAAAGGGAAAAATGTGAACTATGTCTATGATTCTACCATCCTTCACATTATTGCAGTTGATAACCAAACCAATGACATTGAAATCAAGAATAAACAAGATATTGTTGCAACTGATAATCAAATTAATGACAAACAAGACATTGCTACAGCTGATAGTCAAATTAATAACATTAAAATTGAGCATAAACAAGATATTGCTGCAACTGATAATCAAATCAATGTCATCAAAATCAACAATAAACAAGACAACCTGCCAGTAAATGTGACCACAAGAGCACAATCCAAGTTTGTATTGAAAGGAAGTACATCTAAAACACCTGTTGCCCCTTCAAATCAATACAATATCGTAGACCAATTGCAAAAGATTCCAGCGCAGATATCCATACTGGAACTTCTTAAAATTTCACTAGCCCATAAGGATATTCTAGATAAGGCTTTAGTGGACACCACAGTACCAACTGATTTGGAAGTTTGTCAATTCCAAGCCATGGTGGGACATTTGACTGCACCCCATTGCCTATCATTCTCAGAAAATGATGATGTATCCCTTACTCATCCTCACAACGCTCCACTCCATATTGAGGTTTTAATACATAAACATCGGGTCAAACACATTTTAATAGATGGAGGAGCTAGTCTAAATATCTGCACCTTAAAGCTTATCCATGCATTGGGATATTCAGAAAATGCAAAAGATTCCATAAGAAAGATCGCCATAAAAGCTTATGATGATGAAGAAAGATCCTCTCAAGGACTGATAGTATTGCCAATGCAAGTGGGACCAATTGTAAAAGATATACTTTGCCAAGTTTTAGACAAGGAGTTGACTTACAACATACTCTTGGGATGACCTTGGATCCATGAAATGCAAGCAGTGCCCTCAACATACCATCAATGCTTGAAATTCCCCTACAATGGACAAGAGATCACAATTTTAACAGATTCTAATAATCCTCAATACTGCAACACTCTCAAGACTGTCCACGATATTTTTGTACCACACAACAAAGAGGTTCCCACTTCCATTTCTTCAAGCAATGAAAGCCAACTCAATTCTTTGTCAAATCAGTTTGAGAAAAAGGTTCAGTCGAAAGATAAAGGCATTGGTGATCCCATTTCCTCAAGTAATGAAAGCCAACTCAATTCCTTGTCAAAACAGTTTGAGAAAAAGATTTAGTTGGAAGATAAAGGCATGGGTGAGTATTCAATTGAGCAGTTCTTATGTCTCTCACAGCTGCTACCTTCTCCAAAATCATATGGGCAGCCATCAACATATAGACAACAATCTTCACAACCCATCACGCTCTTTGATGGTAAATTTGTAAAAACGGGTACTCTAGTTGATGAATCTGATGAAAAAGACGTTCTAAATTGGCTTTACAAAGATGAAGAAGCATCTCAAGCAACAACTTCCAGCATACCAACAGAGCAATATGGTAAAGGATTCACAATCTTAGAAGAGATGGGATATGAAGGAAAAGGTCCTATCGACAAAAGAAAAGAAGGCATTGTGGAACCAATTCAGCCTATCACAATCAATGCAAAAGACAAGATAGGACTAGGATACAAAGAAGAGACAAAAGAAGAAACCACTTAGCAGATTTGTGAGTGAATCCTCCAATTGCAAGCTAGTTCTGAAATAGACTCAAATGAATATGAATGGGATTCACTATTTGAAGTATCTTTTGAAGACAAAGAAATTGATGTGATAAAGAGGTATGCAACCATACGTATGGAGGGACAGAGTTCAGGGTCTAGACCACTTGAATTTGGATCACTACATATCGATGACTCTAGTGAGGATGATCAGACATCGAGTGAGATAGATCATTTAGAGGAGAGTAACATTATAGACCTTGACATTGCTATCGAAAACCTTGAAAACGTTTCCATCATGACACTTACCGCCTTTGACCTTGACCAATCCAATGATTCCTTACCTTTTATACATGCCAAACTCATTGACTGGGAACAAATCGAGCTACTTGACATCCCTATCTTTGTAGATGATGATGCCATTGTCAATTTCCTTTGTTATGAAAATCCGAAAACAAGTTCCACCAATGAATTTCATAAAGAATCTTCAAACAAGGGGAGTGCCAAATCTCTTAGCTGCAAAATAAAGAATATCAAAAATCGATCTAATGGTGAAAACCATGCAATGACAGTATTAGATCATGAAAAAGTAAAAAGAAAGAGTGTATCCAATGGTGAAAACCTCCCTGAGGCACTGAAGGATGAGAGATTTGACACTCTTCCTGAGCATTATCACGAGAGATCTTCAGTATTGGTTGAGCCTATGTAATCCATAAACATCGGTATTACAGAAAACAGTAAAGACCCTACATCTAGCGGCATCAATGACAGAGGAAGAAAAGCCAAGTTTCACCAAATTCTTTGAAGAAAGACAAATCAATTTTGCTTGGTCCTATGCTGACATGCCAAGAATAGATCTAGATCTTATAATGCATCATTTATGCCCACCACCTAGAGTGAAGCCAATAAAGCAAAAATTGAGAAAAATGCATCCACGCTGTTAGAATTGGCTAAGGATGCCAAGATCTATGAACTAAATGGAAAGCACAAGAAAAGAGAGAGAATATGAAAAGAATAAACTGTATTCAATGTCATTGATATGATATGATTATTAATTACAAATGAGAGATATCCCTTGGTTATATAGCCAAGGTGAGGTGGAAGTGATGAGGTAATGACACGTCAAGTCCACCAAAAGTGGAGATTCTCCAACAGCCTCCTATGTGGTCCCTAAGTAAACTTAACTAAGGTGTAATTATGACCTAGGACAAGATACAACACATTTAATTACACCAACACCCCCCCTTAAGTGCAACTTAGGGAGAATGTACACAAAAGAAAACAATGCAAGATGGGTCCCGACTACTAGGCCATGTTAGGTACCCATGTACACACAATGCAATCAATGCAATCTCTCACAACTGGAGAAAAGGAGAAAACCCAATGGGACAAAACTCCTCCCCAAAAGAGAGATGAAATACAAAATAGAAATACTCTCAATGAAGAATGAGAAGGTAAAAACCCCATGTGAGGAAAAAGACCCCCCCATAAGAGAGAAGTAGAAGAGAAGCAAGGTAGCCCACCCTCAATGTTGAGTCTCCTGCAAGGATGGTAGAAGCTCGACATTGAATGTTGAAGATGATCCAATCTCGCCGGACAACATTCCTCCCCTTGGGAAGAAACAAAACCAAGGATGTATGTAGGATGTCAAGATGTATGATGTATGATGATGTCTCTGAAGCATGCTCAAGTGTCTCCATGTCGATGTCGAAAGCTGACACACTCCAAACAAGCGTTCTAGGCCACACTGCTGAAGAGGAAAATCCAACATCTAGTAGAGAAGAATGTAGAACATAATCCAAAGACAAGGATATCCCCTCTGAAGAAAAAGAAGCCTCCTCCAAATGTTGTCCACAAGAACCCACACTCACGCCAATCTGTGAAGAATGATCATGTAGAGAATGAACAAGAGGGTCAAGGTGTTCCCTCAAAACAACTGAAGAAGGTGCATCTTCATCAAAGAGAAGATGAATGCTATCAATGGTGTCCTCCAAATCTACAAGATGAGACTCCACAAACAAGTCTGAAATACCTGTGAGGAAGTCATCCACAGTAGCCATATCTGGAAGACTATGTATATCCTGTTGCACTGAATCACAAGGAGCCAAAACTGATGAATCGCAAGTAGCATCAACTGCAACAGTAGATGGAGGAGATGAAATGCATGGCTCAAGTACTGGATCTGATGTGAGAATTCCCAAGTTCAAAAAGCCAAATGTCTCCTCAAAATCATAGCTGTGATCAACAGTCGAAGGAACAAAGTCATCATCAGAAGCAAACTGTGCAAAGGAATACAACCGAGATGAATGATCAACCACCCCAGTAGCAATGACATCTCTAGTCTCCAAGTCACGAATGATAACAGAATCAGGAGTAAACTCCACAGTTCTCCCATCTCCACCATGTGTAATCTGATAAATGGAAAGTAGATTGTTCGTCAAACGAGGAACACACAAGACATCCTGAAAAGTGTTCTCCCCAATGCTAATAGATCCCTTCCCTATTACACTCATATATGTATTGTTTCCCATTAAGATAGGAGACATAGAACAAGGCTGAAATGAAGAGAAGATAGTCTGTGAAGATGCCATATGATGAGATGCTCCTGAATCTAGAAGCCATCTTCCTGATCTTGGAATTGAATGAGCACAAAGAGCTTGTCCTTTATATCCTGATGTTTGACCTTTTTCCTTTTTAGACTGTTTTGAAGTAGAAGGAGAAGAAGATTCAGACATTCTAGAAGGAAAATCAATGTGATTCTTTTTGAGAAGATTCTTCAACTCATCAATATCCTTCTTATAACAATAGTGTTCTTCATGTCCATCCTTCTTGCAATATACACAAAAAGGTCTCTCCTTCTTTGATGATTCTCCTTTTGATGATGAGGATTCTAATTCTTTATGTGGCTTGTTCTTTTTCTTCTTTTGCTTCTTATCAAGATTCCCTGATTCTTTATGTACCTTAGACTCATTTGCCACCAATGCTTGTGGTTTGGAAGACTTGATTAGACCCATGTTCATTAACTTAGCTTCCTCTTGGATTAGGAGATTTGCAAATTCATCAAACTTAGGATCAACATATGATGCTCCCATATAAAGTCGATGGGTATGAAAGCCAAAAACAAACACTGAATACTCAGGACCAAGCTTGGATAACACATTCATAATCAATTGTAAATCCTCTTTTTCAATAGTGCATTCTTTCAATTGTGTTCTTAGTTGCTTGAGTTTGGATATGTAGTCTTGGATGTGGTCAAAACTTTTAGGATCAAGATTCATCAAATCATTATCAATTTGATAGCCTCTAATCTTATCTGTTTTACCATACAATTTCTCAAAAGTATCCCATACTTCTTTAGGTGTATTACATGATTCAATATGAAACTGCAAATCAAATGAGACTAATGAACATACACATCCAAGTGTTTTCTCACGATCAATCTCCCGCATTGCCAATTCTTTAGCATCTGTAGGTTTTTGAATTGTGTCCTTTAGATGACCTATTAGACCTTTCATCATGAGATAGTTCGATATTGATTTTCTCCATGTAGCATAATTATGTGAATTTAGGGGTTCAATTTGAGATCTCCCCATTGCAAGAACACAAACCAAGCAAAAGAATGCAAACAATCACTACAGATCACTCAATCAAGAAACCCCCCAAGAAATATCTGATTTGGCACTTTATATTTAGTGCGTTTACAGTTGCCACTAGCCAAAAATAGCAAAGTGGTATTTGATCTTAGTGCTTACAAATGCCAAAAGAGGCCATAGTATCAAGTAAAATTTTTGGTACAAAATGAGATCAATCTGATCCTACCACTGAAAAGTACACAAAAAATAATGCACTTTCAAAAAAAATTGCACCCAAAAATGTTACCGTAGGAGCAAGATATGAGCTCCCGAAGTTCCCAAAATGAGGACGAAGCAGTAACACCTGTGAGAATCTGGAATTTCTAGAAAAATCAAGCACCAAAACCAAAAAATGATTGCACAAGTGCGTAGAGCACGAAATTATAGCCCAAATAAAAAAAAAATTGTTCAAAAAAAGGAATCAAAATGAGCAAGTTATTGAGCTTCAAAGATTGACTGCAAAAATGAAAATGCAAATGGAGAGGGGTAGAAAATTTTCAAAGCACTGCTGACATAATTCTGACGTCAGCAACCCACGAAATTAAATTTGACGTCCTGGAGGCTGTCGACAAAAAAGAATATTCCCTCCGTGCAGAATATTCTCTGGAACGGGGGCTTAAAATTGACGTCTGGTTGCACGTCGCCGGTTGTGGAGGCCTCCGGAATATACCTGCGAATATTCCTTTGCCGTTACGTCGGAAACTGCGCCGGATTTTCGGAAATTGTACTGGCCGATTTATTTTCTTGCTCGACAGCCGGTGATTGAATGGGAGCCGCCAGGATTTTTGAAAGCTCCCGCCGGTGGTGAGTGGAGTACGCGGGTGGCGAGGGCCAGGTGCCCGCGTGGTAGGGGTACCGCATACCTTGTCTGCAGACAGGGTACGTTGTACTCTGTACAAACAAAATTAACCCGCAAGCAAATTTTGGCCTTTTTTATTTTTCAATGATTTTTTATTTTTATTTTTTATAAAACCTCAAAAAATAATCAGCTGATACTATAATTTTCAGAATTTTTTTTAAAAGAATAAAATATTTTATTTTCTTGAAATCGTACCGAATTTTCTCTGACGTCGACGGTACGACTGTAATTATGACGCGATCTGAGGGCCGTACAGCTCTTCCAACGAATTTTTTTTGCCTCACCGGACAACTGCTCCGAATCAGACGATTTGACAGTCGATCTTAGGGTTTTTGGCCCTTTTGGACGCGATGGCAGGGTCGGATTTGACCCAAAATACTCCAAAATTGCAGCTACCTTATGGATCTGGCAACCACACTTCAGCTTCAAACCCTCATAGATTTGGCCTCATATGTCCGATTTGGACGAAACAAAAGGCAAAATCAACTATCTCGAACCTTCCGGACGCAATGGTGAGCTCATATTTGCACTAGCAAGCTCAGATGTTAACCTGCAACAAAGAGCCACGAACGAAACCTCCTCAGATCTGGAATCTCTCTTCAGAATAAGACTCTCCAATGGCACCCAACCCGCTTTGATACCATGTTAGAATTGGCTAAGGATGCAAAGATCTATGAACCAAATGGAAAGCACAAGAAAAGAGAGAGAATATGACAAGAATAAACTGTATTCAATGTCATTGATATGATATGATTATTAATTACAAATGAGAGATATCCCTTGGTTATATAGCCAAGGTGAGGTGGAAGTGATGAGGTAATGACATGTCAAGTCCACCAAAAGTGGAGATTCTCCAACAACCTCCTATGTGGTCCCTAAGTAAACTTAACTAAGGTGTAATTATGACCTAGGACAAGGTACAACACATTTAATTACACCAACACACACATCACCCTACTAGTGAAAGCAGAATTGAAGAAACTATTAGATGCAGGGTTCATCCGACCAATTGACTATGCAGAATGGATTTCAAACATTGTACCAGTTTCTAAACCAGACAACAACATCAGAATATGCACAAATTTTAGGGATCTTAATAAGGCTTGTCCAAAGGATGACTTGCCTTTGCCCAATATAGACATCATTGTGGATTTAACAGCAGGACATGCTATGTTATCACTCATGGATGGTTTTTTAGGCTATAATCAGATAAAAATTGCACCAGAAGATCAAGACAAAACAACTTTCACATGCCCATGGGGTACATTTTGTTGGAATGTCATGCCATTCGGATTAAAGAATGCAGGAGCCACTTATCAACGTGCAATGACAACAATCTTTCATGACATGATGCACAAATTCATTGAGGACTATGTGGATGACCTATTAGCAAAATCATACACCAGGGAAGGAAATCTGGAGATCTTGGCTAAAATCTTTACTCGATTGGAAAAATTCAATGTGCAGTTAAACCCAAAGAAGTGTGTATTTGGAGTAACATCAACAAAACTCTTAGGATACATAGTCTCAGCTAAAGGCATTGAAGTAGATCCAACAAAATTCAAAGCCATCATGGACTTAAATATCCTTTTATGTCTAAAGATTTGCTTTATGTGCATGCTTGTGAGTGATACATACTTTGAGATACATGACTATTATAAGATTCACATGCACCTCAAATTGGGGATAAAATGTAATGACAAAATTTATATATCCATGCTAAATTCCATTTAGTTTTATTCCCATTTTGAGAGAATGTCTTAATGCAATTACACGTCAACAAGTAACAAAATTTTATGTGAAGTTAAGATTATTCCCTAGCCTTCACCTATCCCTATATACATATATTTTCATACATTTATCCACACATTATCCATTTTTGCACACTTTCCCATATTGTCCATATTTATTGCACTTGGGCTATATCCAAACAATCATTCCTTACATACACTTCATTGTTCCATTATCTTAGGCCACTCTTGAGACTATAGGTTTGACCCATAAATTTCTAAAATTCAAATTTAAAATTGGTTCTCTCAATCACTTTACTAGATGTTGAAAGTTGACTAAACACATGTATGCATGATTGATTGCTATGCCCTTATATTTAAAAGCATTCAATTGCATGATTTATTGTTATTCCCTTAAATTTAGAAGCATTCAATCATCATCCACATGCATTATTTGAATGTTATTTCTATTAAAGCAGTGCCCTATGACCACTTTGGTTTGGTGCACTAAAAATAACAACATTTACTTTAACATTATCACTTAGAAAATTTGCACAGTTGCTTGTTGGTTGTAAGTATTTTTTATGACTATAAAATTGATGTTTTTGTGAGGGTTGACCTAGGAGAACATGTACCATAGAAATCTAACAACCCTCTAAAGGTATTTTTAAATATCAATAGTATTTAGAGGAGAGAAGACACTAATAAATTCAATGAATTAGAGAGTAGAAAGACACAAATTGTAATATTGGATCCACACTTTAAAGGACAAACAACCAAATTCTAGTATCACATATGTTTTATCCTTCTTTATTGAATCAAGAGCTAAATACACCTATCTATTACATGTAATTTCTAACTTAAAAAACATTCAAAATCAATCACTCCCATTATTAATTATTACTTTAATCTAAATTGATTTACTTTGAGTTGTTGCATTTATTTAATTAACCTATATTAAGCTTAAGGAAAGTTATTTTCCTTTACAAAAAAGACATTTAGGATATAAAATAACAATGACAACAAACTTTATGACAAATCAAATATAATCAAAAATAAATTCAAATAATTCCTACTAAAATTTTATTTTAAAAAAGAAGTTAATTTAGTGGCGAAATTTCCAAAATCAAATCTTTAGGCTACACTACCATGGAGAAGAGCTTCCTAAAATATCTTAACATTTGCTCCTAAGAATATTTGGAAGCTTTCATAATTAGAGAGACCTTGGTAACAATGTGTAATTTTAAAACTTTATTCTTCACAATTCAAAGAAACTAGTGGTCTTATGATATTTTTTTAGCAAGAATGTTAAATCTACAATTAAATTTACAATTGTACAACTAAGACTAAAACTAGCATACCTATATTAATTAATAATATATGTAAAACATGCCGAGAGTTATTTTTATCGAGACGCCTATTGACTCGAGAAAAATGCTTACATTTTGATGAATATGAATTTGAAAAGCAATCCATTTGATTTCATTATTTTTTTTGTCATTATTTATTTCAATTCCCATATATAAGGGTGCACATTCAATTTTGAAATCATACCAACTTGTATATAACAAAAATCAACAAAGAACAATAAATTTAAAATCAAAAATTTTCATCAATCATTAGATTTAGTATTGACAGCATCAAAGAACAATATCACGTCAAAATGACATTCAGTAACTTAGATATATCCACTGGTTTTTTTCAATGTTTGAATACATTGCTAACATTATATACATTCAAGCATTTGAATTCCATGAACCTATAGCTTTGCAATTGAATCTAATAAAGCTATGCTCTTAGATGAATAATCAAACTTTGTTGTTTTTATGACTATGCATTTAATCCTCTGTTCATCATTATAAGTCTCTATTTTCACTTGAAGTTTAAATATATATATGTTGAAAATGACCTTTTGTATAATGTGTGAAAAATTAACATCATCTTGTTCTTCATGCTTCAAAATGTTCAATTATTTTGTTGTAACACCCATAATTTCTTCTGCCGCTTCTTCAAAAGCGATAATCCAGGTGAATGAAGTATGGTCTTGCACTTTGCATGGAAGTATATAGTTATAATCACATTCAGGGAAAGTTTTATCACATCTTCCACAATATCACTGGCCATTTTCATTAGTGTTTACCTTCTTTTTGTAGTGCCTATCTCCAATTTTCAAGGGGCGAGCAGTATAACAAAAATTGTATACCTTAATGAAAGATAAGGTAGCTTTTATCACATCTAGTAAGGTTTACCAGAGTTGCCAAGGTCCTGATCCTATATTTGTGAGATACTTTTTAACATTTTTTTCTTTTATTGCAGATGAGATTTCCTTTGTAATAGAATGAGAATGGAGATTATTCCCTTCTATATCAAACCACAATCTCAATCGGTGTGAGTCAGGAAGATCTGAATTTATAAGGAGTTGGGTTGTAGTAATTGTTCCCACAGATTTCCCACCAAAATCACTAATTTGTGCAGCCTTTATAGCAAGAATGGGGGAAGTTCCTACATTGCACATTTCTTGGAGTTGTTGACCTTCCTTATTGCATAAATCACCCCACATTGTTAATTCCACCATACAACCTAACATGTCTTTCAGTTGAAGGGTTCTTTTTTGAGTTTGTGTGGCATTCTTTCTGAATATTGTGTTTGGTGTGTCGATTGAGAGAACACCAATGATATCAACCAAAGAATTGCTTTTCATGTTCTCAATTTCTCTTATTGATGTAAAATGGAATTGTTGTTTTGGTAGACAACTATCCTCTGCCAAACACAACTCAACAATCAAATTTGTTTCTAATAAGATTTCCCATTCATTTTTTAATTGGTTGAAATTCTTTTGTGCAGGTTTGAGTCTCCCTTTTGAGATGAGAAATACTTTTCCAGTTTCTATGTGTTCATAAAACTTTTTTGTAACTACATTAAAACATGTTACTCTTATTTCACCACCATCTGAATCAACCAAGTCAAAAGTAAACACTTGTCCATCTCCTTTTGCATTGTTAAAATGACAAAGTTGACCCTTTCTAGTGATTCTTGCCTTTATTGACCATCTATTCTGGTACGGATTGAGTGCTGCAATAGGAATAGTTCTTGTATGAGGTTCATTTTTTCCAGAAAATTGGGTGCTTATATGGATTGTTGGTAGGATCCATGCCTGCATCATCATCATATAAGAAAAATAGTATTCAATAGATTTCGAACACGGCAAAAAAATGGAAGAGTAACTAGAAACATTGATAATTTGTTAAAATTTTCATATAGCAAAAGAATTGAATGTAGCAAAAAACTATATATCATACACATATATTACATTTTGTAATTTGAGACTCATGGAATCAACATTGAAGAAAATATGTATGTTACATCAAGTATCTTCTAATACTTTCAATCTGTTTTCCTCAGCCTTTCTCTTGGCAAGTTGTCTACCATTTTTCATTTTTTCATAACGGTCATATGTGAACAAGGGCATAATTCTTAAGCCTTCGATGCATTTTACACATGATATAGCTACAAATGTCAATCTTTTTCTTTCTCTTGGTCCTATATCAATAGTAGCTTTTGATAGAGTCAAACCATGTGATTTGTGAATTGTCAATGCCCAAGCCAATCTTAACGGAATTTGGATTGTCTTGCCCCTCTGTATTGTTGTAATTGGAATTGTCTTTGGGTTACGATCATCAAATGGTATTCCTGAATAGTTGTCAAATCTAACCATTACATATGTTGGTGGTTCTGGTGGACCGGTTCTAGGTTTGTATACAATGTTTTGTATATATCCTAAAGCTCCATTGACAAGGCCTTCTTGTATCAGTAGATTTGAGATTAACATAACCCTGGCATCTTTAAATATCAATAATTCTAGATCCAGCTCATCATTTGAGCATTCTTCTCCTACATTGCTACTTCGTAATTTTATAGCAACACTACATGCAACAGGATGCTTCAATGAGTATAACATTTTCTTGTTATGGTTCTTAACAGTTTCATTTGTGGAGAATAAATGCACACCATTGTCAAACTCCTGATTGCTTGCTTCATCTAATGTAATAGTGGTTCTTGTCATAAGCAATTTCCAATCATCTATTGTGGGGTTTGCATCTCTCAAATTTGTCAAAAGTTGACAAAATCTTTGTTGATGGATGTTTTGTCCATCTTGTCTGAATATTTTATCCAAAGTAACCACAATTTTGAATTCTTCCCATAGCGACTTAGCTCATGTGTTGTTTTCATATGTTGGTCTATCATTAAAAGGAGGTAACTGACCCAAATCTCCAACAAAAATGATAGATATGCCTGATAGAAAATTGATAACAATAATTGTGAATACTATAGAACTTTATAGTTATACAATTGTCATTTACATGAATTTTTTGTATTTCCATATAAAATAATTCATTTGAATAATCAAATAGATATCTACCTCCAAAGTTATGATTTGCATTTTGTGGGAATGCTTGTCAGAGTTGAGAATCAATGTTTTCTAGCAAGTTTTGACCAATGAAGCTCATTTCATCAATTAGAATGTACTTGATGTTTGCTATTTCTTCTTGAAATCTTGTGAGCCTTGCTCCTTCCAATTGAGAAAAATCTCTAATTGGGATTCAGAGTTTTGAATGAATGGTGGATACTCTTATGTTGAATGTTGCATCTCCAATTGGTACCAGTAATAGAAGAGGAGAAGGACCGGGATATGTTGCATTTTTAAGAGCTTGAGTAATAGCACCAATTAGATATGACTTACCTGTCCCCGTTGTTCCTTGAATTATCATCAACAAGGGCGATGTATTTTGATTATTATGGTAGTGTGTCATGATTATGTTGAGTGCATTT
>VDFB02215690.1:0-11357 GCA_007258455.2 Sequoia sempervirens
TTGATAATCATAAAACAAAGAATCGACCATCTAAAACAAGCTTTTGAAAAGATAGAACAATTTCTCGAAACCGTCAATCAGTCACGACCGGCCCATCCTCAATAAATCCCAGCTTTGCTAATATAATGAAGAATGGTGCTTCCGGGCAACGTTCCTAATCCAAGCCAAGATCCTAATCCAGTGCTAAAACCAAACTTGGGTTTTCACGACGAGCAAGAGGACGTCATCACTGAACTGTATAGCCTAGCTTGGAAAGTAAGAAGAAACGCTCCTAATTGATTTCGAGTGCACTTTATCCTTGAAGAAGAAGAAGAAAAAGCCCAAAGTATTGAAGACGCTATTCGAAGAAATTTGCTTATCGAAAGGTTTGAAGCCCTTCAACGACAATGAGAATCATTAAGAGTTCCTCAACAAGTAAATCAATCAGCTCTTGAAGTAGCTCCTGCACATCCTCAACAAAACTGAAAGAAGACATGTTGGATTGAATCTGTTCTTTCTCACCAGATAAATTCCGAAGAGTTACTCGATCTACTCCAGGTTCTTTCAAAGAATTTGTAGAGCTATCACCTTACAAAAATAGACAGAGGAAGAAGACAAAAGTGTCACAAGAAGGAACATCCAGTGCAGTTGACCCTAGTGAAGAAGTAGTTTCACCCAGTGAAGAGGTACCAAGTGGAGAAGACATTTTTGGTTTATTCCAAACCCCACCACCGCAGATTCCAATCCCAAGCACTACTCATCAACAAGTTCCAATATTTGTACAACCAATTCAACCAATTCAAATAAACCAACCAAACGCTCCAACAAGCTTCAAAGGATTGATGTGCGACAAGAGATTCATGATACAAGCGGTTTAGATTTGGAAGGTTTAAAAGATAATGTGACAAATATTTATTTCAAAGAAATGGAGATTATTCAAGAAAACCAATTGGATGATATGTCATCCCTTTGACCTTTATGGACAACTTTCAGAGGCAAGAAGGTAAATGGGAGAACACTTTTACTCAGTACATTGAAGCCTTGGACGTAATTGGAGTGCAGTTGGATACTATGCCAAGCATATCAATGGAGGAACTAGATTTGGTGATGACAAAGTTTCTTGCATTTACAGCCAGAGAGCAAGCCAAGGGGAATTGCATTTTGGATTCTCGCTTACTTGATTAGCTTGCAGGGTGTCAACATTTTCCATACTCCAAGTGGTTCATCCTACTTGTGCCATGTGTCCAGTAAGTTTGTTATGCTTTTTAGGGTTAGGGTTTCTGGAAATAATCTTGGCCGTTGATCTCAGATCGATCTAGGTCGTTGCTTAATTGGGATGCCTATATAAACCCTATTCATTTCATTTATTCGGGGAGACTTGTGAAATTGTTGCTAAGAGTGCTATTCAAAATAATGATTTAACTCATTGATGAGTATTTGTTAGTTTGAAAGTTTGCATGGTTTCATATTTCTTCAATAAAATAGATTTATTTTCAGTAATTTTAAATGAATAAAAGATTGATAGTGTTGATAATGGTGAAATTAGTTCATACCTTTTTCAATTGAATGATTTTCAATTTGATGTGCAAGGTTAGTCTGAACTTTTAAATTACTAAATTCAAATTCTATTACTTATATTCATTGTTCGAATTGATGATGGTCTTGAGTAATAGGATATCATTTGCAAACCCCCTTTGAAGATTGCACCATCTTTGTCTAATTGTTGTAGTCATTGTACTTGGCAAAGCAAAGATAGGTCTGAATTTCACCATTCAACACTTGTCTCTTGAGTTCATAGGAGTAGTTTAGAATTAGTCTAGTCTCTAGACCCTTATCCTTGCTTTTTTTTTATTATTTTTAAAGATCGGCAGTAATAGAACTTCACCATTCATTATCCACAACATCCATAGTCCAAAGTGATAAAGTTGAGCGTAAGTCCCCCTTGAAATACCAGCAAAACACATCAAACCAACTGAGACTATCCTATATGCATCACAAACCTTGGAGTCTACTTTGTGATCACTTAGTTTAGCACGTTGGAGTCTTTGTTCAAGAGAGAATAGGATATTCTATTGGGTATTTTATTCTAATGTTGGTTAAGGTCACAAAACATGCATCAACATAAATTGGTGCTAGAAGGAGGGCCCCACGGAACAACTACGAATCACTCACAAGCTAAGGTAGGAGGCATGATGAAGTATGGTGTTACCACACGAGTTTCCTTTTAACACACCCTTTGAACAGCCAGAACAAGGACAGACAGACATTATTGATCAATTGTACTCACTAGCTTGGAAGTCACAGACAGACCGCGCTCAATTCGGACAAACAAGCCATGTTATTGCTAGAGAAGAAGAAAAAGGACGACGAATTGAAGAAGCAATTCAAAGGGATTTGATAAAACAAAGAATTGACCATCTAAAACAAGCTTTTGAAGAGATAGAACAATTTCTCGAAACCGTCAATCAGTCACGACCGGCCCATCCTCAATAAATCCAAGCTTTGCTAATATAATGAAGAATGGTGCTTTTGGGCAGCGTTCCTAATCCAGGCCAAGATCCTAATCTAGTGCTACAACCAAACTTGGGTTTTCACGACGAGCAAGAAGACGTCATCACTAAACTGTATAGCCTAGTGTGGAAAGTAAGAAGAAACGCTCCTGACTGGATTCGGATACGCTTTATCCTTGAAGAAGAAGAAGAAAAAGCCCAACATATTGAAGACGCTATTCGAAGAAATTTGCTTATCGAAAGGTTTGAAGCCCTTCAACGACAGCAGAATCGACAAGTTCCTCAACAAGTAAATCAACCAGCTCCTGAAGCAGCTCCTGCATGTCCTCAACAAAACTAAAAGAAGACACGCTGAATCGAATTGGTTCTTTCTCACCAGATAAATTCCGAAGAGTTACTCGATCCACCCCAAGTTCTTTCAAAGAGTTTGTAGAGCTATCACCTTACAAAAATAGACAGAGGAAGAAGACAAAAGCGTCACAAGAAGGAACATCCAGTGCAGTGGACCCTAGTGAAGTAGTTTCACCCAGTGAAGAGGTACCAAGTGGAGAAGACATTTTTGGTTTATTCCAAACTCCATCACCGCAGATTCCAATCCCAAGCACTACTCATCAACAAGTTCCAATATTTGCACAACCAATTCAACCAATTCAAATAAACCAACCAAACGTTCCAATGGCTTGGCGTCCTCAAAACGCGTCACCTCTCACTACATTTTTTGATTACCATGACATGCCAAAGAATCCAGAGCGCTCCAAGTTCCAGGTCGGTGATGTTAATCGGACAGCTGATGAACACATCAAAATTTTCGAAGATACTCTCCAAAACAGGGATATCCAGCATGAAGATGTGGCTTGTCGATTATTCCCATACTCTTTAGGGGAAGAAGCATATTATTGGTATGTGAACTTACTGGTGAATTCAGTCAAAACCTGGCAACAGTTAAAGGAAGTCTTCTTGGCAAAGTTCAGATTGCCAACCACCCCGGCCGAACTTTACAGACAATTTGTTGAAGTAAAGAGACAAGAGCATGAACCAATCAGTGCCTTTAACAACAGGTTTCATAAGGCATATATAAGGTTACGTGATCCATACAACTTGAATGTTGTCGCAACATTACCAGTTTATTATGCCGCCCTGGATAGTCTTACATCTATGTTTGCAAGAAGAGCCAACCCAGTCCCAGCTGATCTCAAGGGAGCATATGCAGAAGCGATCAAGGTTAGTTCTGATTTGGGTATGAATGTTGCTGGACCACTCAATCACCTAGGGTATGCTGCTATGTCAAACCAGATAGCAAGGATCAATCAAGCATTGGCACACCATACACCAGAATGAATCCTATTCCGCCTCCCAATAATTAGTTGGTAATTCATCTAGGAGTTCCCCTTTCTCAAGCGAAACCTTCACAGCCAATGCATTTGCAAAGTACAACCACATCTACAAGGACACAAGAAGAAAAAGAAGAGATGAAAGAATTGATCGAACAAGTAAAGAAGCTGTCTACTGAAGTAACTCATTTGAGAAATTAGAACAATCAATTTCAAAACATGCAAAGGAATCCACAAGGATACCAAGGAAATTATCAAAATTACCAAGGTCAACCAAGTAATCGAGCTTATCAATACAATGCTCAAGGCTATCGTGGTAATAATCAAGGATATCAAAAGAGAACATCGAATACAAGACCAAACAATGGAAATGTGCCGTCACCACTGGACAATCCTACAACTCGAGAGAATCGACCAACAGAAAGTATACTCCTGACTGAATGAGCCTTGTTAGGGTGGTGTCGATTGCATAATACTAATCAACATTCTAAGACACAGTGTAGGGAGTTTCAACTCACAGATGATATTTTCCAAAGAGAGATACAAAAGGAAACACCAAATGACCCATCCACTGCTATAGTCCCTATAGTGAAGTATGATCAAGCTCTAGTTTTGGAGGACTTCACGTTTTTGCCACAATTTGAACAATATCAAGCACCTGATCAATTTGGAAGATTTCCACCAACATCAGCTAATGGTCCAATGGAGGCGCCAGCTCCTATGGGCCACCTGTAGTTGCTAATGGACCAATTGAAGACACGACAAATTACTTTTTTCCACCGTTGAACAATAGTGTGTTGGTAGAAGGCATAAAATAGGTACAAGCATTTCAACAGACATAGAACAGCCAGCCAAAGGTTTATCAAAGGAAGAATCAAGAGCCTTTGACTTCATCTGTTCCTCCGCACAATTTTCAAACTCCACCGCACCCAAATGCAAGCAATAATCCACCTTTCCCAAGAGATGTGCCACAATACAGGCAGGGTGGTAATGCTAGTAACTCTACTCCTTCTAAAGACGAATTAAAAAGACTAAGTCAATACATGACAGAGGAGGTGAAGAAGATCAAGGTGACCATGTCATTGTTCAAATTAATGAAAGTACCAGAGATAAGGAACACATTTCTTGATAGCTTGAGAGATACAACGCAAAATCCAGCCAACACAGTTCAAAATGTTGCAAATCCCACACAATATAAACTTTGTTCAGGACGTGCAGCCACAACTTACTCAAGGACAACCACAGTCAGTGAATGTTGCTCAAGGGTCTCGGAATTTTAAAGCAACTCGAGGCATCTATGAAGTAAAAGAGGGTAATGAAATGCCAAATCAAAAGACAATTAAAACTGAGCAAGTACTCCAAAGTTCAAGGGAAACTAAGATGGAAAATTCGACAAAAGATACAAAAATTCCACAAGTTGAGAAGACTAATAAGATAAAAGCAAAGGAGACAGAAGCCGGTGTACAGAAAGGAAGCCTTGTAATATTTTATCAAGGAAAAGATGAGCCAACTCCTTTCCTCCTTTCGCTTCGGATTTTCAATAAGCTCCTACATAACTGTCTGATTGATTCGGGAGCCTCCAGCAATGTAATGCCTCTAGTTGTATGTTGCAGATTGGGTTTGACTCCTACAAAGACAAACAAGAAGGTAACACAGTTGGATAAGACAGAGGTCCCAGTTGTAGGGGAGTTAAACAATATCCATATGCAATTATCATCCGATCCAAGGATTCAACAATTTATTGACATTTATGTAGTTGATATCCCAGATGGATATGGAATCGTTTTGGGAAGAGACTGGACCCGTAGGTTGAATGGTTATTTCGCCACTGACTTCTCACACATGTGGTTACCATGGAGGGGTATCCCTAATCAGATTAGAATTGAAAGCACACCAAGACTTAAGCTGATGATTACCAAGTATGGAGAAAACGACGAAGTTTTATTTTGTGAAACAGATTTGGGACAATATAGACCGAAGGCACAAGAGATTTTGATGCTACAGTGCCCAAACACCCAGGAAGATTCACTAGAGGTTTCTGACTCAACAAAAGTTCTTGTTGAGAGTGACGATGAATTATCACCAGATGAAGATGAAAGCATGTTTGAAAATTTCAGAAGATTTGTTCTTAGAAGCACAAGGCAAGAAAAAGAATTGGGAAGTTTGGAAGTCGGGCTTCTGTACAAGATTTATTGTTGCCCAATTGGTGTCGAATTCATAATGCCTTCCATTCAGAGTTCTCTTGCACGATGTGTAAGATGGCTTTAGACCAAGTTTACAAAAGAATTTCCCAAGTCCCAGGAGATGAGTACTTTAATTTGACAATAGAGGATGAAGGTAGCGACTCCAATGAAGAGCTTTTACCAGAAGAAAAGACTCGAGGGAACAAAATTCAAGTAGATCACCTAGTTTCAAAAGTTCAGACAAAAGAAATACTCAGTCCTAAACAACTACATGATCAAGAGGAAGTTTGGACTTTGAGGTTTGATGGTTCAAAGTCCAAGAAAGGAAATGGAGCTGGTTATGAATTGATCAGTCCATCAGGTGAGACTTACCTAGCAGCACTAAGGTTACAATTCCCATGCACCAACAATGTGACAAAATATGAATCATTGATTCACGGATTGCTTCACGCAATTCGAAAAGGAGTCAAAATTTTGCATGTTTATGGAGATTCGGAAATTGTAGTAAACCAAGGAAGAAGTATGTTTGCCACGACAAGAGATTGTCAAGATACAAAAATCGGGTTTGGGATCTCATTGAAAATTTTGATGCTTTCAATATCAAATCCATATATCGTTCACAGAATAAAGTGGCAAATTCATTGGCACAATCAACAAGCTCATTGGAACCACTTGCGATGGATGCCTTGAAGAAATTTACAGTTGAAATCACATCAACACCATCAGTTCCTGACAACATCACGAATTTCCAAGTATTTGATGATGACAAACACATTCTAGGTTTCTTAACAAATTTTGACGTTTTCCTCACACAGGTCATCGATGAAGAAGAAGAAAGAGAAGCTGAATTTGATGCAGATGGTATAATGAATTTGAAAACCAATACCATTCCAAAGGGAATGATACAACTTGAAAGGATCTTCGATCAAGACTAGATCCATGCAATTAAACACCAGAGGAATGAAGGTGGCCAACACGAACTGGTAAATCTAGGAACGAAAGATGAAGTTAAGAATGTTCTCATTAGCAAAGTATGCACGCCTAAAGAGAAGGAACGAATAATCAAAAGCCTAAAAGAGTTTTTAGACGTTATTGCCTAGAGTTATGAGGATCTAAAGGCCTATGACACATCCATCATTACATATACAATTCCCCTCAAGACAGGTAGTAAACCGTTCAGGCAGCGTCAAAGGCCAGTAAATCCTTTATTGGAGCCCCTTATCTTCCAGAAAGTAAAAAAAATACTGTTAGTAGGTATTATCTTTCCAGTACGCCATTCGACGTGGGTTGCCAACCTGGTACCAGTTCGCAAGAAGAATGGAGAGATATGACTGTGTAGATTTTCAAAATTTTAATAAGGCTTCAGAAAAGGATAATTACCCTTTGCCATCATTGGATGAAGTAGTGCAGATCGTAAATGGGTCACAAAAGATGTCTTTCCTTGACGGATATTCAAGGTACAATCAAGTGCTAGTAGAACATGAGGATAGACTTAAGACTGCATTCACAACGAAGTGGGGTACATTCACAGACAAAAGAATGCCATTTGGGTTGATCAATGTCGGAGCCACGTTTCAAAGGGCTATGGATATCGCCTTCAAAGATCTCATACGAAAATGCATCATCGTCTACATGGACGACCTCACCGTGTTCTCCAAGAAAAGGGAAAGTCATGTTGAAGACCTAAAGAAAATATTTCAAAGATGCAGAAGGTATGGAATTTCATTGAACCCGAAGAAGTGCATATTCGGAGTGACCGAGGGAAAATTACTAGGCCATGTGATTACAGAGAAAGGGATTCTTATTGACCCTGATCGGGTAGAAGCTATATCAAGAATCAGTTTTCTAGCAAGTCAGAAAGAGTTAAGGTCTTTCTTTGGAAAGATTAATTTTGTAAGAAAATTTATAACAGGATTTGCTGAAATAGTCAGGCCTTTGAATGAAATGTTGAAAAAGGACACAAAGATAGAGTGGATAGAACCAGCAAAGAAGGCCTTTGAAGAAATTAAACAAGCCATAATTGATGCTCCTGTTTTGGTCAGCTCTGATTACACGAAGCCTTTTTACCTCTATTCTTTTGCATTAGAACATTCTTGTGCTGCAATGCTCACTTAGAAGGCGGATGAAAAAGATGAACACCCCATAGCTTTTATGAGTGCACCATTTAAGGATGCGGAATTTAGATACTTGAACATAGAGAAACAAGCATACGCTTTAGTCAAGGCGATCAAAAAGTTCCAACATTACATTTTGAGAAGTCTAGTCTTTGCCGTCCGATGTAGTTAAAACCCTCTTGATGCAAAATGAATTAGGAGAAAGAAGAGGCAAGTGGGTTACCATTATTCAGAGTATGACGTAGAAATCCAACCAATGAAGATTGTTCGTGGCCAAGCCTTAACACAAACCATTGCGGCAGGGCTGGACTAGTACAATAGGTTTACAAATTACAAGAGGTATCTCCGGATGAGTGGTACGATGATATAACCTACTTTTTGCTCAACCACAAGTGCCCAAGTCATCTAAATCCAATACAAAAGAGGGCCTTAAGAATGAAAAGCCAAAGATACATGTTACAAGGATCAGTATTGTACAGAAGGAACCATGAAAGAGTTTACCTGGAGATGCACTGGAAAGGAGGAAGCAAGACAGATAATGGAGCATTTTCATTCCAGGTTTCGGACAAGTCATGGAGGAGCATTGGCAACAACACATCAAGTCCTAATGGCAGCTACTATTGGCCTATGTTAATTCTGTGGCGTCGGTGATACCAATAATGAATGCACTATGCGTCTTCATTATTTGTATTATATCGAAACTCCTAATAGTGGCAAGTGATTCGCATTGAGATTGATTTAATATCATCTAATCTCTGTTTGGTTTTACGAGTGATTAGATTAAACAAAGATATCTATTATGAAAGACGCGTTCTCTAAGACATGTCATATGAGTTGACGTGTCTCCACTTTGTGGAGACATGTCCTCCCATGTGACGTGTCTCTCCTTGAGACGCGTCCCTCTGTTTTATATATATGTTCAGTTAAATCCTTCTTTGCGGATATAGAAAAATAATAAATACTCTGTAATAGATCTGAAAATTCGTCTTGAAATCCATCTGAGTTTTCTTTTGTCATAACTGATATAGGATTAGTGTATTCTCAAATTTGATCTGTACCCTGATTTGATTTACTCACCTGTAACATGGTATCAGAGCAAGGTTTCGGGGAATTGATCAGATTTGTGTAAATAAAGAATTATCGGGAGATGCTCAGAATTCTTATCGGGCCATATTTTTCAATCTATCGCTCCCTGTTGGTGAGCGACTATCTCATGGGGCCACCTATGTAATGGGATTCCGCCTATAAGGTGAATCACGGGATTAAAAGGATCAGCGAATATGAATTATTACTTGCATGAGTTAAGTCTGAAGTTAGTGGCAATCTTGGTATACACAAAGGGAGTAATGGATGTTGCAAGAACCGGCATGGTTGGTGTGTCTCAATGCTAGAGCCGTGCTTTATCGAAACCTGCATTCTTCAGATTGGTATATTTTATTCAGCCGTAAGTCTTCAGGAATTGGGGGGTCGATATTGATATTGTATTTAAAGCACAACCAAATAATAGCAAGTCACGCCTGAGTGAAGTGTTCAGGTGTTAGAAATTAGCCATTGTTCGAGCTCCTATGTGTGTACTCGTGAGCTTCCTCTGTGTGGCGGGAAGACTTGTGTTGGTTTGATGCTTCTCTACTGATGGCCGTAGTTTGTGCGTCCATCTGCAGGATTTAATATTTCCTTGTTCGCGTTCTACTAGCGACTGATGATTGTCGTGTTGAAGCAACAGTTAAAGTCACGTTTTGTTCCTGTTGGGATGTTGTTTTGTCTTCCACTTTGTGCATGATTGCCTTGTGCGAAAGACTCACCTGGTGATTGTATTGCAAAGTCAACTTATTTGGTTGACATCTTTACTCTGTTTTCTAGCTGTGATCTGAAGGGTAGGCTCTTCTGTTTGTTTCCTTAAAATTGGCAGTGAGACTGTTTTGAGCAACCCTCCGACACAAGAACCTGAATCATAAGTGATCAATTGCAATAAGTGCCAACCTGTGAAGAAGTACTGGTTGTCACTGGATTAGTTGCCAGAGTTCTTCGAAATAGTTTCACTACTATTGTCTCGTATTGAAACATTAAGGCAATGATGATGTTGTCATGACATATGCTGCCTGGGTGCTTTCTACATATCGGCAAATGAAGAACATGTTTATCTACCAAACTCAGGCTTATTTAGAGAGTTCAGTGATGGCGTGGTTTGACTTAATCTGGAGATCTATGTACGACCTTGCAGTCTTGATGGATACAAATTGCCTTTACATCATTGCAGTCAAGAGCTCATTTTTGTCAGATCAAGCTGCTAATGATGTTAAGTTCAATAACTGCAACTAAATGATTTCATCAAGATAACGGATAAGATCATTTGGTGTCATCTTCATCATGTGTTGCATCTATTTCTTATTCTAACGGGTTGCAGTAGGAAATAGAGTGCATCGTAAATTTGAACGGTCAAAGACCATGTTTAAATTTAACCTTGCCAGGGGCCTATGTTCCAGTCATAAAGGGTGTGGACTAATCTGAGCGCTAGAGCAGCGTATCTTACTGTGTCCAGTATTTGCATCCATCAGAATATTTAAAGAGTCTCGAGAGGAGCAAAAGATGGAAGAAAGAGTTATATCAAAATTCAATAAAGATAAGTCTCCTTATTCCTTCTGATTTTTTGATATGTTTCTCTTTAGGTTGTTTTACTTATTCATGTTTCAACATTACTCTTATGTATTCATGCTATAACCTGATAGTAAACTTTGTATGATTCTAGCCTTGATATTTCTTTGGATAGTTATAAGCAGGTTCTCTCTAAAATCGCTTCCAAGATAAATCTAGGAGCAAGAAGGTGATAAGAGATTGTTTAGCGACGAAAAGCTTGAGGCATCTTGTGAGAAAGTCATGCCAACCAAAGAAATGATTAAGCGTGAAGTCACAACTTGCAGCCTTGGGACTGAGTTGGTGGCTAAAAGGAGTTCACTTCTAGAAGACCCCCTTTGCAATCTCTAAGGCAGGGATCAAGAGGGAGTTTCGTGACTTACTGAGAAGAAGTGAAGGTTGCAGCGTTGCAAGACCGATGATAAAGTCCTTGGAAGATCTCTTCAGCTGCTGAGAACAGAATTGCACAAGTTAATCTATCTAAATTTGTCATCGACAATCTTGAACGTAGAAGTCAGAAGGTTGATACAAGTGCTTGAAGATTCAGAGGGAGCCTACTGAACCTGAAGAAGATGCTTAAGGAGGCTGTAACTAATTCAGATCTAGTGG
>VDFB02215691.1:0-25270 GCA_007258455.2 Sequoia sempervirens
GTTTGTCTTCAGGTTCTTCCTCTTTTTCAACTAATTCTGTCAGAACCTCAACATGGCTGGACCCTGTCCCAACATCAGCTGGCATCGTATGCAACATCAGCACCTCTTCTACGTCTGATTCTTCATATTGAACCGAAAGCAGGTAGTTTCCCATTCTGACCTCTGATACCAAAATTTTTGTTGAAGTCTTTTGGTATTCCGTTATCATATACTTCATTCTAGGCTCCCTCTCGATTCTGATCTGATTAGGTACCCCCTTCCATGGAAGCCACATGTGAGAGTGATCAGTGGACACATACCCATTCAGAGCCTTCGTAAAATCCCTTCCTAAAATTAAACCGTATGCATCAGGAATGTCAGCCACCTGAATGTTGATGACCTGTTGGATCCTTGGATCAGAGGCTATCTGCATTTGGATCATGTTAAGTTCTTCTACCACACTCACTTTGGTTCTGTCCAACTGAGTGACCTTCTTCTGGGAATCAATAGGTGTTATTCCCAGAGCTCTGCAAACTTCGAGAGGCATCACATTGGTGGAAGCACCAGAATCTAACAGACAATTGTGAAGGTTCTTACCAAAGATTCAGACTGAGATCAGAAATGGAGGGGTTTCTGTTTTACCTTGAAACAAAGTGGGTTGGGTATCTACCTGGGCCATTTGAGTTCTATCCTTTTCTTTTCCTTTATCTCCAGGAGGTGGGTTGATCTGATTTTGGGTCTGATTTTGTGTGTTCACAAACTGAAAACTGAAAGTCTGGCCGACATATTCACTAGAAGACTTATCTAATGACTTTGAACTTGCATCATAGGCTCCTAAGACAGCCTTCCTAATGGCAGGAAATCTTAATAACTCAAATACAGAAAGGTTTACCTTTAATTTCTTGAATTCCTCGGCAACATATGAAGCCATCTGCTCTTCACTCATATCGGTTGAGACTTCCTTAGATGATTCCTCCACCTTATCCTTGCCAGCTTGAACAATCTTCTCCTTCTATGGTTCAGCCTGAGCTTGTCTTTTTTTCGAAAGGTACTGCTTGGAGACATGTGGATAAGACGGATTGTTGCTAGCATTAAGATCTGGAGGGGTACTGAAGTTGTTGGGAGGAATGGAGGTGGTGAACGGTCCTCCAGGCTGTGGGCGTCTATAAGGCATATCCCTCAATCCATGTCTCTGAAACATCTATACTTCTTCAACATGAGCTTCCTCCTAATCGAGGGGGCCATTATCATTCATTTCTTCGTTGAATAGCCGAGCAACCTCATCTCCATTACAAATCTGGTCTGTTTCATCTTTATGGGAATCGGGTTCTTCTGGGACATTTTCCTGGCTAGCTAGAAAAGGAGCATGATTCAATACCAACACAAGAGAATCATAGGAGTTAGAGGGAACAATCTCCTGTGCATTCAGATTGTTCTCTACCTCATACTGAAAAATAGAAGCAGCAGTTTAGAATTCTGGACATTCCAATTCTGAATGCTGGCTTGTCTTATGGAGTCTGCACCACCCTGATAAGGCTGCTTTTGCCAGATATACTCTGGTAGGAGGCTTATCTTGACTGGTTGGTTGGTTTGCAAACTGATTAACAATTTGATTAGCAGGCTGATCCAATGGGGTAGGAACTCCCCCATTATTGGGCCCTGTATTCCAAGTTCTGTTTTGTCTTTGTGGTGGCCTTTTATCAAATCCTGATCCACTTCCCTGGCCTCTGTCAAAATTTTGCCTCCTTTCATTATTGAAACCTCTGTCATTGTTGTAACCCCTATCCTGGTTATATCCCCTGTCATTGTAGAACCCTCTATCATTACGCTGTCCCCTATCAAAGTTCTATCCTTGTGAAAACTTCCTATTCTGATTAGATTGCATTCCCTTCTGAGCAGCTTGCAACTGACTATTCTAATTTCTCAGGTAAGTCACTTCTAGATTTAGCTTCTTTATTTGTTCAACTATTTCATCAATCCTCTCCCTATTAGGATCTTGGTAAGGGACCTGGTTCGATTTACTCTGAGGGGGGATAGGCATTGTGGCGGATCCCAAAGACTAATGCAACACCTCAGAATTCTGCAAATAAGCAGGGAAGCTATTCTGTTGTGGCTGATACATAGGCTGATTAACTTGTTGTTGAGGGAAGTTTGTCATAGGAGAGATCTGGTTCATGGGATGACCAGGGTGTGGTACTATAGGTAATTGGGGAACTGGGTTCATAATTGGGGTATGATTGGTGAGGGCCTGATTTACTGCCTGAATCTGGTTAGGGTGCGCAGCTGGTCCCAGAGAAGGCAATGGCCCAGTCAAGTGTTGCCTCAGATCCGTACTGAGCTTGACAGCCTCTGTATAAGCATCAGTCAGGGTGCCCAGAGGGTTGGGTCTCCATTTCAAAAAAGTTGCTGTTAGGCTATCCAGAGCTTCATAATACACTCCCAGGGCAGTACCATCGTCCAAAACATATGGGTTTTGTAATCTGGTGAATGCACGGTGAAACCTATTATTGAAACTGGCTATGGGTTCGTTAACCTCTCTTAACCTTGATGAACTGCATGTATAACTCATTGGCACTGATGGGAATCCGAAACTTCTGTAAAAAGGCCTTTTCAAGGTCATTCCAATTAAGAATTGAACCGGCAGGGAGATGGTTATACCAATAAAAGGCTTCTTCTCCCAGTGAATAAGGGAACAACCTACAAGCAACATCCTCATGAACTATCCCCCTGTCTTTGAGGCAAGTCTGGAAAATTCTCAGGTGCTCTTCAACAGTCTTGTTTGGGTCATTAGCATGGAATTTTGAACAGAAGTGTTCAGGGTTCTTGGGCATAACATTGTAGGCTTGAAAGAAAAAAGGTGATGGATTATTGGCAAGGAAAGCCATCGGTAATAGCGGAGGTGGTGGTAGTGGTTGATTAATCACGGGCTAGGGCTGTCGAACGAGAACGGCCTCAGGAATAGGTATAGCCTCAACCTCAGGATGTGAAGATATGGACGATGTTGGTGAGGGGATGGGTGATGATGATTCTCCTCTCTCTCTAGTCCTCCTTGACCTATTGGGAAATTGAAGTTCTTCTAAATCTTCCTCTCTGGTGGTGGATTTGGTATTTCTCCTATATCTCTCTGGAAAGATAGCATTCAAGAAACGATCCAGTGTGCTCATTCAGACCCTCCTTTAGCAATCCAACTGCTGATGGTGTTTTTCTCAGACAAAGAACAACTCGCATGTAATATAATATCCCCATCTCTTGAAAGGTTATCTTCAATAATAAATCACTGAAAATCACCCCAAGGTCTCTCGGGTGTTAGGTCATAACAATGCATAAAACAACTCAGATAAAATGTGAAATTCTGGTAATCACAATCGGACCTTACTACAAGCAAAATGTATCCTTTCAATTTATCAGATTTGACAATATGGTGATCTTGAATCCTAAATCTAACTGAATAATTAAAGAAACAGCAAAAGGTAGGGATGCAAGGAAGTAATAAAATTTAAACCACTGCATGACAAGCAAATGTAAATGACATATATGTGGAATGGACCTATCTCAAATAACCAATTCCCCCGGACACTCCACAATGCAATCTTACAAGAATGGTGCAACTTCCCGAGGTATTTAAATTTTCAAATCATAGACTTGCATCTACAATCAACTTAAGCACAATCAATATACTTGGCCTGTGTTGACTTTTACTCACCACTACAATCGATAGTTAATGAGTATAGGACTGTAGATAGCCAAACATTCCAAATATGAAATCATAAACATCATTTATCCAACCAAAACTAATTCTACTTCAGTACTAAAACCCTAAATCTTCAAGCAATTTAAAAGATAGGTAGAAGGAAACTATGCAAGATGAAATAACACAAAGGATTTCTACCAGAAAGTCTCATATATACTCAAATTTGTATTAATCATCAAATGTCAAGAATAACTAACCATATTCCCATACAATATTTGCTTCTAAGAAGAGACTAAGAAAATCTAACCATTGCTCTTGCTTATCTCTATTAATGCTTAGCTAATTAATGTCTAACCCTTACAATGAGGCAAGAATGCCTATTTATATCAAATTTCCCCCCAAAACATGTCAGCCCAGCCAAACATTTTACAAAATAATAAAAACCGCTAAAACAGGTTGGCCAAGGAAACAAACTAAGGCACACATTTAATGCCATCATCCAAGTCGGCCAAGGCACAGTCCCCAAGGAAGTCCGGTCCAATGCATGCCCTATGATAATAGGGAAGCACAAATCTCGAAAAGAGCATTAACTGCTACTCCCCTTGTCTTTCTTTTGCACTGACGTCCCTTGGACACTCGAGAATATTCTATCCAGCTCAGCGATAGGTGGCAATGGAAAAACCTTGAGCCGACATTTAATTGAATCTATCTCTTCCTTGGAGCGTTCGACAACTTTATTCCAGTCTTCCTTACTGGCCATGTATCTATCCATCGCCGCCAAGTATGTGGCTGCATCATCAAGTAAGTGGGCGGTGACAGCTCCATCAGAATTCCGGGCATAAATCTCATGCCACCACTCCTTCAATTGCTCATAGCTCAAATACTTGGGAGCTATCTTCTTCCTCCCTGTCATCACCTCAAAGAAGGCAATGCATCCGTCATAAACTGATGTCAGGTCACCATCAATTGACTTCCTTCATTTTTGTATCTTCTTTAATGCCTTATGTCTGATCTGCAATGCCTTGAACCACTCCCATGGTTCATCTAATCCGGAAGAGGGAAGGATTCCATCCTTAACCAACTACTTTTTTCCATGCCCCAGGATAGTCCTCGACTTCTGCAACAGGAAATCTATCTCACCCCTATCCTGAGACAAGATGTGCTCCAACAGTTCTTTTGCCCAGACTGCATCCTTGCCCACAGACAAGATCTCCTTAATAGCATTATCCCCATTAGTCTGAACATCCATCAACCAGTCGTTAGCAGCTTGGGCGAAGGCCTTCATCTTTTCAATTCCGGAGATTGTCTCCCTAGGCAGAAAACCCGGAGTAGCAGAAGAGGATGGATGGAGAGACTGTAGAGGCTTCATCACCTCTTCTAAAAATTTCCTCAATCTTTCATTTTCTCTCTTCAGCTCCCATTTGGATTGGGTCTCCTTCTTCAGCCTGTCAACAATTATGGCACTCGACCCCTCAAACTCCTCAATATCTTGCTCTAGGGAGGCCGGGCCAAGATTAATAGTTTGGACATTGTAGTCCTGGCCTGTTATATCATCCCTCATTTTATCTGCTGCAGGGGTGGCGATGTGAACTACCCTATTGTGTGCTTCATCCCTTTCCACCCGGGAAATCACCTTAGCAGCTTTCTTCTTCTTTCCTTTGCTGATCTGGGACAACATTTCATCCCAATCCAACGGAGTGTCCTCAACAATTACCTGTTTCTTCCAGGCAATTTCCTTCTCCACCCAGTCCAGAGCCACCGGGTCCATCCGGATTCCTTCTGTTCTTGTTTCTCTCGGATCGTCTGTCACCTTGACCTCCTCCGCGGCTGCCACCTCGACCTCCTCCTCAGTCATTACTTTGTCACCTTCTTTCAGAGTCTCCTCGGCCTGGTCAACCTCCTCAAGTCCCAATTCCTGAAGCACTGGTGATGGAGTCCTAGTAGGTATTCTTTCCTTCGGCTCAGGTGATCCACGGCCTTTACCACTTTCCAGAGAATCTTCGTATTGTACCAGCGGGGAAGTGTGCCTTTCCTCTGTTTCCATCTCAAGCTCGGCCGCTTCACTGTACAGTGTCCCCTCCTTGAACTGCTCGGCCTCCCCGCTAATTCCCTGCTCATCCAGATTCTCCAGTTCTGGTGCACTTGGCAGAGGAGAAATAGTCTTATCTTGCTCTTCAACTGGTTGTGTTGGAGGAGAGTCCCTCGGCTGTGCAACATCCTTGGGAGAAGGAGTTCTTGATTTCCTGGTATATACTTTGGTTTTCTCCCCTCCGGAGCTCTCCACATCTACAATTGGAGGCTCATCCTCCGAAGTGGCCCGATCCTTCTTCTTGGCTGTCCTTGTAGTTCTTGTCTTCTTGTGCGGTGGAGGAGCATCCTCCTTTTCAGCCTTTTCTGTTTCTTCCTCATCCGAGGACTTGCTAATTGTCAGGGTCTTCCACCTGCGTTTTCCAATTGGTTTCCTCTTCGTTGCAGGCTCAGCTCCCTTAGGACCTCTAATTTTAACCTTGAAGGGTGAGGTTTTAGCTGATTTCCCTTTGGGGTCCTCTTCCCCGGATTCTTCAGAAGTTGACATGGGGTTGAGATTCCCCATCAAGTCAAAGGGGCAAGCTACTTTAGCATTCTCCAACTCCTAGACTTTATGCTTAACCCAAGAAAAGGTGAATCTCACCACAGGAGCCATCAGGTCCTCCAATTCTGTCACTTCGGGCTCACTCCAATCAATGTCCCCAACTGACCTGTCCTTTATGGACTCATACACATGGGCTTGAACCAACTTTCCATCATCATCAAGCTAATCCGGAATCAGCTTAACATTGTATTGTCTAATGGCTTCTACAGGCAGCCTGGAATACCTTTTCTTCCTTGCATCAAGGTCATCCTTGATGTTGACCCAATAGTCTTCTAAGTCCTCTTTATGCCTGTATTCCCGGGTAGCCCTCTTTTGAGCCTCTCTAGTTATGTCAAAGTTCATTCTCTTCGAATGGAAAGAGAATCCATAAGCTGCCAACTCCTCACCCGCAGTGTGAGCTGATTGAATAGATGGGCACACTTCTCCCACACCAATCCCAAGAGGGAAGTCTCCTCCGAATCCTGTCTTGTGCTTTTCTCTCTTCACAACTGCATCAAGCTCACAAATCTACCTTACAACTTCTAGTAGCACGATGCGGTCAGTAGGATACCGAGGCAACCTGTAAGGGGCAACTAGACATCCATCAATCCGGAGGTAGGTGAATGTAGGGAACTGGATAAACCATGCTCCGTAGTTCTTGATTAGTCCTCTAGCCCCATCGGATAATCTGATATGTTCTGCATTTTGAAGTGTCCGGGTAATGTGCATTGTGAATGCATCATTTGTCCTCCTGTAATCCTTATGTCCCAAATGCAGCTCTGGATAAACCTCATAGATTATGCTCTGCCCAATGGTTCCCCTCGAAGTCAAGCCTTTGTATGGGTAGGAAAAGGCCAGCACATACACAATGTAAGAAGACATATTAAACTTCTTTGCTTCCAGGACATTTCTCAGTTGTTTGTCAATCTCTGCACTAATGAGTCCTGCCCAATGATAGTTTGTCCCCTGGCTCATCTTGGTGATCACATGGACCATCCAATTCTCGATGCCCTGCGGGTTCGGTCCGACCGCCTGCTCAGCGGTGTGATGGCATCGTACACATCCGACTGAATTTCCCACCTTGTACAGCCTATTTAGGCAACTTAGAGTGGGTAGAGATTTTGAAAGCTTCTCGGCCATGAATTGGTAATCTGTTGAGCTTTGGCTGGCTCATTCTCTATAAAAATAGGTCCACAGCAATGTCAATGTTTAAGTACCACCAGACGAGAAGGGGAAGATCCAGTATCTTGAAGGTCCAGCGCAATGGAAGCCAAGATGAGTTTTCCGAGACTGGTCCCGGTCAGGCCACCATCTAGAGTATCAACGCCTCTTGTCTTGCACGTTAGAAATCAACTCATGGCAGACGCGGAGGAACCACGCTACATGCACTAATCCGGGGAGTTCTCGTTTCCTTGTCTCAATCTTTGTGGTCCTTCACCGATTTGCTCTGCTTGAACTCCTCATGGCCTTGACGCAACATTGGAGTGTATTGAGATACCTCAGCCCACATAGGGGACACCACAGCACCAGATGCGCCCCATATCAGTCTCAAGCTATTCACGTCACCGGTGGGAGATGCCCTGCACCTTTGGACTTGTGGCTTTGTAGTTACGGCCTACACATCAAAATGGTCATTTGCCAATCCGGTGTATTCATGTTCCAGTTTAAAGGGTTGGCATAAAATCCGTAGCGTCCGTGATCCATTTGCTGGCTACTGATCCATCGAGGATCGGTCGGTGATCCGGGAAAATCCATAATCCGGAAAATCACAATGGCCCGAAATTCCAATGGAAATGACCAGTTCCCTACTAAACATAAGTTAATCATTTAGATCATTAGTGCAGATGGAAAATCAAAGGATAATCGTTAAATTCACTCATTAGCAACAAGAAATAATCATTAGACAATCATTCCACCAATCATATCATCAAAATATCGCAAAGCATACAACCAGACAGGAAATCCGAAAAAATCCGGATGGAATGGATTTTCGCGGACAACTCAAAATGCATCGGAAATAACCCCAACCTGCGGAATAAATCCAAACCGGGAAAATCCGGAAGCGAGGAAATTCCGTGACGACCTCGGAAACCCGAAAAACGATGGATACGAACCAAAACTCGAATGATCACAGGATCTTCCCGACCCGAGCTCGAATGATCCCAAAACTGACGATAAGCAACAAGACCCATGGCACAAAGGATTTAGACCCCTCGAAAGCACGCAAAGGATGAATCTCCACATCAAAATAAAGATGCCCTAATCCGAATGGCCAAACCACCCGCCATTAAAACTAGAACAAGCTTTAAGGTTTAAAGATAATAGCTAAGGATTTACCTAAAGCCGCCAACATGGTATGGGGCAAGAGCCGCTTAAGCACAATAAAACCTTTGTTCTGGGCCGAACACCAAAGGAAACCCTAATTTTTCACAATGACACATTTCGCGCCCAGAACAAGCAAGCAATTCGACCCAGAATCCCATCTAAAGGATATCCTCTCATAGACAAATGGAGTTCACAAGGCACAGAAAATGAGGGTTCCATAACAAAACGGATCAGACCACGACTCTATAAATACGAAATCAAAATCAAATGAAGGGCCGACCCAAATCCAACGATACCCAAGGCAAGAAACCCTCAATCATCATGCAAGCAAATAGAAGGGCAATGAATACATACCATGGATGAAAGCGAACGAAATTCGAGCTCAGAAAATCGACCATGCGGCAAACACGTCCAAGCAATAGAAATACTAGCACCAACACTCAAGCAATCCTCGCGCAAACAACCCAGGATCAATTCTCAAAGCCTCAAATAAAAATTCTAAATCGCCAGAGCAAATCAAGTGTATAGGTGAACTCAGAATGATGCTCAAAATTCCCTAAATTCGGCCTTATACCCGCCTAAGCAAAGGTACCTCAACCATTAATGCACGACAAGACATTTCTGACAAGTTCGAAAACCCGAGCCCCAAGCAGAATTTCAGAAAATCCCAAAAATGCGCGGAAACACGGATTCCGCGGAAATGCAGAAACCGGGGAAATCAAGAAGGTCGGGATTTTGGCAGCATCCGGGAAAATCCGATAGGACCGGAAAATCCCGAAGTCAGGCAGAAACCCGAAATCGGAGAATCCTGCTGGAAACGGATAAGTAACGAGGGCCCGGTAAAATCCGCCAGAGATGGAAAATCTCAGATCCAGGTGAAAACCCTGACTTCGCCAAAAACTCAATTTCAATCAATTTAAACCTCAAGGAAGGGTCCAAGCGAGCAAGAACAACATGTCAAGACCCTGGAATGATAAATCCAATAGAACCAAAGGTCAAGACACCAAAAAAAGAGGGTCCCCACTCCAAGTGGGGCGTGTGTGCAAATACTGCACAACAAATGGCGACTCTGTTGGGGAAATACTCCTGAGCATTTCGATGACAAACTGGAATCAAGAACCCAGAACTCAGGATTTCAACTCAGATACCTAGCCACCCCCTTAGGGTAAAACAAAGAAACTCCTAATTGGTCAGACATTCCTATACCAGGGTCTAAGTGTGTGCACATGCATTTATTAGCTACCCTCAGTTGCAAGAAGAACCAGACATGGTATGAATAGGCTACGTAAAGATTCTCACTCTGAGAGTAACCTGGATAGAGCCTCGCTGTCAGTCAGGCATCCATAGCCCCGACAAGGTTATCGCTGTGGTCCTCTTGAACATAGCTCTACTGCCAGTCAGGCGTCTATAGCCCCGGTAGAGATATTCAGATCCCCATGATAAGTTGAATTCCAACCTCATGATTCTCAATACATTTTTTTTTTGTTTTTTTTTTTCAATATTTCTTTCATTTGTTTAACTTTGTGAGCAGAACAAGTTCACTTTCAGTACAAAAATAGTAGTAGCACTAAAGCGGGAAAAAAAAGATTTTTCACCTATCCAGACCTTATAAGGACTTTTACAACTTCAGGTATATTAAGGATTAAAGGTATAAGACCCCAATATATTCCTGTTCAGACTAACTAGAAAACCTTCGTTTCAACCCAAGGACAAATGACATAGGTTAAAGAATTCATACCACGGTATTCTGGAAAAATGATCAAAGCTTGTAAGGGAAATACCAGGAACATTAGACCGGCTTTGTCACTGCTACCATACAGATGCACCCACATTCCCCAAAAGGAAAAGGACCAAAAGCAAGAGCAATGCAACACAAAACAAACAAACCAAAGCAGACCTACTCTAACAAACAAGCAAAGCAAAAGGGAAACCTACTCTAACCAAAGCAAGCAAACAAGCAAACCAAGCAACCTAAACTAACTATTTACAGGGCAAAGAGCTGAGAATAGCTCAAGACTGGAAATAATGTTTCAGGTACTGCCCATTGACAGGCAGTGGTATGTCCTCTCCTGTGAGAGTCCTCAGGCAGAAGGCATTATCTCCCAGTATTTCAGCAATCTGGTAAGGACCAAGCCACAATTTGTCAAATTTTCCATGACTCCCTTTCTGATCATGCGGCTTATCCCAATACAGGACAAGGTTAGAAATCCTAAAAGCCTTAACTTTAGCTCTCCTATCAAACCATCTCTTGACTACCCCCTGATGTTTGGAAAAATTTTCAAGCGCATTGTCTCGTTTTTCCTCAAGGTGTAATAATTCAGCCAACCTCGCCTCCCTTCTATCGTCCTCATCATAAAACTGGTTGATAAACTGTAGAGTGGGGATTTTGAGTTGGATAGGGAAAACCGGTTCCAGACCGTACACTAAATAATAAGGAGAGGTACCAATGGAAGACTTAACTCTGGTACGATCTGCCCAAAGAGTGAACCGAAGCTGGGTGTGCCAGTCTTTTAGGTTCCTCTCTAACAATTTTCGGATAACAGTCAACGGGTTCTTGTTAGAGGATTCAGCTAGACCGTTCCCTTGGGGATAATAATTAGATGCAAACTTAACAACAATGCCATGATCAAAGGCCCAGTTTGAGAATTTCAGAGATGCAAAGGCAGGACCATTATCACATACCACAGCAACAGGACATCCAAACTGATTGAGAATGGCAGATTCAAGAAAATCAATTACTACCTCTGATGTACACTGCCTACAAGCAAAAGCTTCAGTCCATCTTGTAAAGTAATCAGTTATGGTGAAAATATACCTGTGTCCTGTAGAGGATGGTGGATTGATGGGACCTATGAAATCCATACCCCATTGAGCAAAAGGTTTTACCTGAGTGACCGGTTGGAGCGGAAGTGCTGCACACCTTTCTCTTGTTGCTGCAGTCTGACAAGTGTGACAGGTTCGTACATGATGATGAACATCCTTAAACAATGTAGGCCAGTAGTATCCTGCCCTCAAAATCTGATTCGCGGTAGCAATCGCCGAGCCATGACCAGTACCATATCTTTCATGAAACTCATTTATTACTCTTTCAGCTTCCTGTCTTCCAAGACACCTCAAATAAATACCTTCGTGATTCTTCTTGTATAGGACAGCTCCTTTCAGCATGAAGCCGTCACTTTTTAGCCTTAAGGCTCGCCTCTGTACTGCATTAAGGTGAGCTGGAGGTCGTCGATTTAGTAGATAGTGGACTACATCATCATACCAGCCTTCTGGGGAAACTTCTTCAACATTATAGTTATGAACAGACAATTCAGGGCCTATCTCCGCCATGGTTTGGGTGAGTCCTTGTCCTCTTACCAACTTCATCGGCTGGATCTCGATGTCATACTCCTGAAGCATGGTCACCCATTTAGCTTTGCGCTCCCCTAACTCGTTTTGCATCAGTAGCAACTTAACTGCAGAATCAGGAACAATTGCAAACACCTTATTTCGGAGGATATAATGCATAAATTTCTTCACTGCTCGCACCAGGGCATATGCTTGCTTCTCCACACTCGGGTACTTCAGCTCAGCATCCTTCAATGGTGCACTCATGAAAGCAATGGGATGCTCATTCCCCTCATCAGACTTTTGTGTCAGCATCCCAGCACATGAGTGGTCTGAAGCAAAGGAATAAATATAAAAAGGCTTACTGTAATCTGGACTCACCAACACTGGAGCATCGGCAATGGCTCTCTTAATCTCTGCGAAGGACTCCTTCGCTTCAGCAGTCCACTCGACCTTGGCATCTTGCTTCAACATAGCATTTAACGGCTTCACAATCTCAGCAAATCCAGTGATGAATTTCCTGACAAAGTTAATCTTACCGAAGAAGGACTTCATCTCCTTTTTGCTGGCAGGTGGCTGAATTTTCAGGATGGCTTCCACTCTCTCCAGGTCTATAGCAATTCCTTTCTCTGATATCACGTGCCCCAACAGCTTGCCTTCTGTGACTCCAAAGATACACTTTTTGGGATTCAACGAGATGCCAAATTCTCTGCACTTCTGGAACACCTTACGCAGATCTGAAATATGATCCCCTCCATTTTTGGAGAAAACAGTCAGATCATCCATGTAAATGATAATGCACTTCCCTATGATGTCTTTGAAGGCAATGTCCATAGCTCGCTGGAACGTGGCTCCCGCATTAATAAGCCCAAATGGCATCCTCCTGTAAGCGAAGGTTCCCCACTTAGTTGTAAAAGCGGTCTTATGTCTGTCCTCATACTGGACCATCACTTGATTATACCCTGAATACCCATCTAGAAAGGACATCATCTGCGATCCATTGACCACTTGTAGCACTTCATCCAAAGAGGGAACTGGGTAGTTATTCTTTTCTGATGATCTGTTCAAATTTCTGAAGTCCACACAGAGCCTAATTTCACCGTTCTTCTTTCTTACCGGAACCAAATTGGCCACCCAAGTTGAATGTCTGACAGAAAATATGATCCTAGCAGACAGCAACTTCTGAACTTCCTTCTATATGAGTGGTTCCAACAATGCATTAATAGGTCTCTGCCTCTGTCTGAAAGGTTTGGCGCCTGGCTTCAGAGGTATAGTATGAGTTATGATGGATGTATCGTAAGTCTTCAAGTCTTCATAACCCCATGCCACTATATCTGGAAAATTGTATAGGGCTTTGATTATCCCCTGTCTTTCTTCAGGAGTATAGACCTTACCAATGAAAATATTCTTTACATTATCCTCAGTACCCACATTGTGAGTGTCACACTGTCCACTAATAGATTCTTTCTTTGTCTCTTGTTCTTGATCTCTAATTTTGTCCATATCGAAAATTCTCTCTAACTATACCATTCCCTTTGGAATAGTATTGGACTTCAAATTCAGCACACCCTCTAGATCCAATTCTGCTTCTTGAGGCTCTGTTTCATCAATGATCTGTGAAGCAAAGACATCTGTGTTTGTGATAAAGTCTAGGATATGTTTATCATCTTCAAACACCTGAAAATTAGTCACATTGTCAGGAACCGATGGTACAGGAGTTAATTCCACAGTGAACCTTTTTAATCCTAACAGAGACAGGGGCTGCAAAGTACTGGCTGCTTGTGCCAGGGAATCGGCAGTTTGATTCTTTTTGCTTGGGATCAGTTGGATATTAAAAGCGTCAAACCCCTCAATGAGGTCCCACACTCTGTGCCTGTAGTTGGTCATTCTCCTATCGTGACACGCATACTGCTTTCTTACTTGTTTGACTACTAATTCTGAATCTCCAAAAACTTGTAGAACCCTGACCTTTTTCTTGAGTGCCATAAGGAGTCCATGAATTAATGCTTCATACTCAGCCACATTATTGGTGCAATGAAATTGGAGCCTATGAGCTGCAAAGAAATTTTTACCTTTCGGACTGATCAGCTCAAACCCTGCCCCAGCTCCATGCTTGGATTTGGATCCATCAAATTTGAGAGTCCAGCATTCTGTAGTGGTACTTTTCTTCATTCTGTCTTTTGGTTTATCAGTGTTAGAAGCTACCTCAGTCATTGCAGGTTTCTAGTTTTCGCACTCTCCTTGGACATTCTGCTCGTCTGCCTTAACCACCTGGACTGGATTCGTGCATTTTTGTACTTGTTTTACTGCTGTCTGACACAGACAACATTCTAACTTAGAATAAGAAGCATTGTGGACTCTACACCAATTTGGTAAGAGTAACTCCTTAAAGCTTGTCCTCTTTCCCAGGTGAATCTGGTTCTCCATACATTGCCCAATGAATTCCTGGAAATCATCTAATAAGCTGATCTGTTTGTCTTCAGGTTCTTCCTCCTTTTCAACTAATTCTGTCAGAACCTCAACATGGCTTGATCCTGTCCCAACATCAACTAGCATCGTATGCAACATCAGCACCTCTTCTGCGTCTGATTCTTCATATTGAACTGAAAGCAGGTAATTTCCCATTCCGACCTCTGATACTAGAATTTCTGTTGAAGTCTTTTGGTATTCCGTTATCATATACTTCATTCTAGGCTCCCTCTCGATTCTGATCTGATTAGGTACCCCCTTCCATGGAAGCCACATGTGAGAGTGATCAGTGGACACATACCCATTTAGAGCCTTCGTAAAATCCCTTCCTAAAATTAAACCGTATGCATCAGGAATGTCAGCCACCTAAATGTTGATGACCTGTTGGATCCTTGGATCAGAGGCTATCTGCATCTGGATCATGTTAAGTTCTCCTACCACACTCACTTTGTTTCTGTCCAACTGAGTGACCTTCTTCTAGGAATTAGCAGGTGTTATTCCCAGAGCTCTGCAAACTCCGAGAGGCATCACATTGGTGGAAGCACCAGAGTCTAACAGACAATTGTGAAGGTTCTTACCAAAGATTCAGACTGAGATCAGAAATGGAGGGGTTTCTGTTTTACCTTGAAACAAAGTGGGCTGGGTATCTACCTGGGCCACTTGAGTTCTATCTTTTCTTTTCCCTTATTCCCAGGGGGCGGGTTAGTCCGATTCTAGGTCTAATTTTGTGTGTTCACAGACTGAAAACTGGAAGTCTGGCTGACATATTCACTAGAAGACTTATCCAATAACTTTGAATTTGCATCATAAGTACCTAAGACATCCTTCCTAATGGCAGGAAATCTTAATAACTCAAATGCAAAAGGTTTACCTTTAATTTCTTGAATTCCTCTGCAACATATGAAGCCATCTGCTCCTCACTCATGTCAGTAGAAACTTCCTTAGATGATTCCTCCACCTTCTCCTTGCTTACCTGAACAGCCTTTTCCTTCTGTGGTTCAGCCTGAGCTTGTCTGTCTTTCGAAAGGTACTACTTGGAGACATGTGCATAAGACAGATTGTTGCTAGCATTAGGATCTGGAGGGGTACTGAAGTTGTTGGGAGGAATGGAGGTGGTGAACGGTCCTCCAGGCTGTGGGCGTCTATGATGCATATCCCTCAATCCCTGTCTCTGAAACATCTGTACTTCTTCAACATGAGCTTCCTCCTGATCGAGGGGGCCATTATCATTCATTTCTTCGTTGAATAGCCGAGCAACCTCATCTCCATTACAAATTTGGTCTATTTCATCTTCATGGGAATCGGGTTCTTCTGGTACATTTTCTTGGCTGGCTGGAAAAGGAGCATGATTCAATACCAACACAGGAGAATCATAGGAGTTAGAGGAAACAATCTCCTGTGCATTCACATTGTTCTCTACCTCATACTGAAAAATAGAAGTAGCAGTTTGGAATTCTGGACATTCCAATTCTGAATGCTGGCTTGTCTTATGGAGTCTGCACCACCCTGATAAGGCTGCTTCTGCCAGATATACTCTAGTAGGAGGCTTATCTTGACTGACTGGTTGGTTTGCAGACTGATTAACAATTTGATTAGCAGGCTGATCCAATGGGGTAGGAACTCCCCCATTATTGGGCCCTGTATTCCAAGTTCTGTTCTGTCCTTGTGGTGGCCTTTTATCAAATCCTGATCCACTTCCTTGGCCTCTGTCAAAATTCTGCCTCCTTTCATTATTGAAACCTCTGTCATTGTTGTAACCCCTATCCTGGTTATATCCCCTGTCATTGTAGAACCCTCTGTCATTATGCTGTCCCTTGTCAAAGTTCTGTCCTTGTGAAAACTCCCTGTTCTGATTAGATTGCATTCCCTTCTGAGCAGCTTGCAACTGACTATTCTGATTTCTCAGGTAAGTCACTTCCAGATTTAACTTCTTTATTTGTTCGGCCATTTCATCAATCCTCTCCCTATTAGGATCTTGGTAAGGGATCTGGTTCGGGTTACTCTGAGGGGGAATAGGCATTGTGGCGGATCCCAAAGACTGGTGCAACACCTCAGAATTCTGCAGATAAGCAGGGAAGCTATTCTGCTGTGGCTGATACATGGGTTGGTTCACTTGTTGTTGAGGGAAGTTTGTCATAGGAGAGATTTGGTTCATGGGATGACCAGGGTGTGGTACTATAGGTAATTGGGGAACTGGGTTCATAATTGGGGTATGATTGGTGAGGGCCTGATTTACTGCCTAAATCTAGTTAGGATGTGCAGCTGGTCCCAGAGAAGGCAATGGCCCAGTCAAGTGTTGCCTCAGATCCGTACTGAGCTTGACAGCCTCTATATAAGCATCAGTCAGGGTGCCCGGAGGGTTGGGTCTCCATTTCAAAAAGGTTGCGGTTAGGCTATCCAGAGCTTCATAATATACTCCCAGGGTAGTACCATCGTCCAAAACATATGGGTTTTGTAATCTGGTGAATGCACGGTGAAACCTATTATTGAAACTGGCTATGGGTTCGTTAACCTCTCTCTTAACCTTGATGAACTGCAGGTATAACTCATTGGCATTGATGGGAATCCGGAACTTCTGTAAAAAGGCCTTTTCAAGGTCATTCCAATTAAGAATTGAACCGGCAGGGAGATGGTTATACCAATAAAAGGCTTCTTCTCCCAGTGAATAAGGGAACAACCTACAAGCAACATCCTCATGAACTATCCCCCTGTCTTTGAGGTAAGTCTGGAAAATTCTCAGGTGCTCTTCAGCAGTCCTGTTTGGGTCATTAGCATGGAATTTTGAACAGAAGTGTTCAGGGGTTTTGGGCATAATATTGTAGGCTTGAAAGAACAAAGGTGATGGATTATTGGCAAGGAAAGCCATCGGTAATAGCGGAGGTGGCGTTAGTGGTTGGTTAATCACAGGCTGGGGCTGTTGAATAGGAACGGTCTCAGGAATAGGTATAGCCTCAACCTCAGGATGTGAAGATATGGACGATGTTGGTGAGGGGATGGGTGATGATGATTCTCCTCTCTCTCTAGTCCTCCTTGACCTATTGGGAAATTGAAGTTCTTCTAAATCTTCCTCTCTGGTGGTGGACCTGGTATTTCTCCTATATCTCTCTAGAGAGATAGCGTTCAAGAAACGATCTAGTGTGCTCATTCAGGCCCTCCCTCTAGCGCCAATCTGTTGATGGTGTTTTCTGCACAACAAATCAGACAAAATATAATATCCTATTTCTCTTGAAAGGTTATCTTCAATAATAAATCATTGAAAATCACCCCAAGGTATCTCGGGTGTTAGGTCATAACAATGCATAAAACAACTCAGATAAAATGTGAAATGCTGGTAATCACAATCGGACCTTACTACAAGCAAACTGTATCCTTTCAATTTATCAGATCTGAGAATATGGTGATCTTGAATCCTAAATCTAACTGAATAATTAAAGAAACAGCAAAAGGTAGGGATGCAAGGAAGTAATAAAACTTAAACTACTGCAAGGACAAGCAATGTAAATGACATATATGTGGAATGGACCTATCTCAAATAACCGATTCCTGATCGACCCACAATGCAATCTTACAAGAACGGTGCAATCTTCTGAGGTATTTAAATTTTCAAATCATAGACTTGCATCTACAATCGAACTTAAGCACACTGAATATACGGTCTAGGTTGACTTTACCAACCTACTACAATCAGATAGTTACTGGGAGTATAGACCAGAGATAGCTACAAACATTCCAAATATGAAATCACAAACATCATTTATCCAACCAAAACTAATTTACTCCTGAATACTAAACCCTAAATCTTCAAACAATTTAAAAGATAGAACAAAGGAACCATGCAAGATGAAATAACACAAAGGATTTCACCAGGAAAACCACAATGTCTTCAATTGTATTAATCACCAAATGTTGCAACAATTCAATCGTTCTGATACAGTATTTGCTTCAAGAAAAGACTAAGAAAATCTAACTATTGCTCTTGCTTATCTCTATTACTGCTTAGCTAACCAATGTCTAACCCTTACAATGAGGCGAGAACGCCTATTTATATCAAATTTCCCCCAAAACATGTTGGCCCAGCCCAACATTTTACAAAATAATAAAAACCCGCCAAAACAGGTCAGCCAAGGAAACAAACTAAGGCACACATTTAATGCCATCAACCAAGTCGGCCAAGGCATAGTCCCTAAGGAAGTCCAGTCCAATGCATGCCCTATGATAATAGGGAAGCACAAATCTCGAAAAGAGCATTAACTGTTACTCCCTTTGTCTTTCTTCTGCACTGACGTCCCTTGGACACTCGAGAATATTCTATCCAGCTCAGCAATAGGTGGCAATGGAAAAACCTTGAGCCGACATTTAATTGAATCTATCTCTTCCTTGGACCACTTGACAACTTTATTCCAGTCTTCCTTGCTGGCCATGTATCTATCCATCACCGCCAAGTATGTGGCTGCATCATCAAGTAAGTGGGCGGTGACAGCTCCATCAGAATCCGGGGCATAAACCTCATGCCACCACTCCTTCAATTGCTCATGGCTCAAATACTTGGGAGCTATCTTCTTCCTCCCTGTCATTACCTCAAAGAAGGCAATGCATCCGTCATAAACTGATGTCAGGTCACCATCAATTGACTTCCTTCATTTTTGTATCTTCTTTAATGCCTTCTGTCTGATCTGCAATGCCTCGAACCACTCCCATAGTTCATCCAATCCGGAAGAGGGAAGGATTCCATCCTTAACTAACTGCTCCTTTCCATGCCCCAGGATAATCCTCGACTTCTGCAATAGGAAATCTATGTAACCCTTATCCTCAGACAAGATGTGCTCCAACAGTTCTTTTGCTCGGACTGCATCCTTGCCCACAGACAAGATCGTCTTAATAGCATTATCCCCATTCGTCTGAACATCCATCAACCAGTCGTTAGTAGCTTGGGCGGAGGCCTTCATCTTTTCAATTCCGGAGATTGTCTCCCTAGGTAGAAAACCTGGAGTAGCAGAAGAGGATGGATGGAGAGACTGTAGAGGCTTCATTACCTCTTCTAAACATTTCCTCAATCTTTCATTTTCTCTCTAAAGCTCTCGTTTGGATTGGGTCTCCTTCTTCATCCTGTCAACAATTATGGCACTCCACCCGTCAAACTCCTCAATGTATTGCTCTAGGGAGGCCGGGCCGAGATTAATAGTTTGGACATTGTAGTCCTGGCCTGTTATATCATCCCTCATTTTATCTGCTGTAGGGGTGGTGATGTGAACTACCCTGTTGTGTGCTTCATCCCTTTCCACCCGGGAAATCACCTTAGCAGCTTTCTTCTTCTTTCCTTTGCCGATCTGGGACAGCATTTCATCCCAATCCAACAGAGTGTCCTCAACAATTACCTGTTTCTTCCGGGCAATCTCCTTCTCCAACCAGTCCGGAGCCACAGGGTCCGTCCGGATTTCTTCTGTTCTTGTTTCTCCCGGATCCTCTATCACTTTCACTTCCTCTGCGGCTGTCACCTTGACCTCCTCCTCAGTCATTACTTTGTCACCTTCTTCTCTCGGAGTCTGCTCGGCTTGGTCAACCTCCTCAAGTCCCAATTCCTGAAGCATTGGTGATGGAGTCCTAGCAGGTATGCTTTCCTCCGGCTCAGGTGATCCACGGCCTTTACCACTTTCCGGAGAATCTTCGTATTGTACCAGCGGAGAAGTGTGCCTTTCCTCTATCTCCACCTCAAGCTCGACCACTTCATTATACAGTGTCCCCTCCTTGAACTGCTCGGCCTCCCTGCTAATTCCCTGCTCATCCAGATTCTCCGGTTCTGGTGCACCTGGCGGAGGAGAAATAGGCTTATCTTGCTCTTCAACTGGTTGTGTTGGAGGAGAGTCCCTCGGCTGTGCAGCATCCTTGGGAGAAGGAGTTCTTGATTTCCTGGTATATACTTTGGTTTTCTCCCCTCCGGAGCTCTCCACATCCACAATTGGAGGCTCATCCTCCGAAGTGGCCTGATCTTTCTTCTTGGCTGTCCTTGTAGTTCTTGTCTTCTTGGGCGGTGGAGGAGCATCCTCCTTTTCAGCCTTCTCTGTTTCTTCCTCATCCGAGGACTTGCTAATTGTCAGGGTCTTCCACCTGCATTTGCCAATTGGTTTCCTCTTCACTGCAGACTCAGCCCCCTTAGGACCTCTGACTTTAACCTTGAAGGGTGAGGTTTTAGCTGATTTCCCTTTGGGGTCCTCTTCCCCGGACTCCTCTGAAGTTGACATGGGGTTGAGATTCCCCAACAAGTCAAAGGTGCAAGCTACTTTGGCATTCTCTATCTCCCAGACTTTATGCTTAACCCAAGAAAAGGTGAATCTCAACACAGGAGCCATCAGGTCCTCCAATTCTGTCACTTCGGGCTCACTCCAATCAATGTCCCCAACTGACCTGTCCTTTATGGGCTCATACACATGGTCCTGAACCAACTTTCCATCATCATCAAGCTGATCCAAAATCAGCTTAACATTGTATTGTCTAATGGCCTCTACAGGCAGCCTGGAATACCTTTTCTTCCTTGCATCGAGGTCATCCTTGATGTTGACCTAATAGTCTTCTAAGTCCTCTTTATGCCTGTATTCCCGGGTCGCCCCCTTTTGAGCCTCTCCAGTTATGTCAAAGTTCATTCTCTTCGAATGGAAAGAGAATCCATAAGCGGCCAACTCCTCACCTGTAGTGTGAGCTGATTGAATAGATGGGCACATTTCTCCCACACCAATCCCAAGAGGGAAGTCTCCTCTGAATCCTGTCTTATGCTTTTCTCTCTTCACAACTGCATCAAACTCACAAATATGCCTTACAACTTCTAGTAGCACGATGCGGTCAGTGGGATACCGAGGCAACCTGTAAGGGGCAACTGGACATCCATCAATCCGGAGGTAGGTGAATGTAGGGAACTGGATAAACCATGCTCCGTAGTTCTTGATTAGTCCCCTAGCTCCATCGGATAATCTGATATGTTCTGCATTTTGAAGTGTCTGGGTAATGTGCATTGTGAATGCATCATTTGTCCTCATGTAATCCTTATGTCCCAAATGCAGCTCCGGATAAACCTCATAGATTATGTTCTGCCCAATGGTTCCACTCGGAGTCAAACCTTTGTAGGGATAGGAAATGGCCAGCACATACATAATGTAAGAAGACATATTGAACTTCTTTGCTTCCAGGACATTTCTCAGTTGTTTGTCAATCTCTGCACTAATGAGTCCTGCCCAGTGATAGTTTGTCCCCTGGCTCATCTTGGTGATCACATGGACCATCCAATTCTCCAATACCCCTGCAGTTCTCAGTCCAGCCACCCTGCTCAACAGTGTGATGGCATCATACACGTCCGACCTGAATTTCACCCTGTGCAACTGTTTGGGCAACTTGGAGTGGTGAGATTTTGGCTTCTCTAGCCATGAATTGATGATCTGCTGAGCTTTGACTGACTCATTCTCATAATAGGTCCTAACAGTGTCAATATTTAATGCACAGACCGAAGGAAGATCCGGCATGCTGAAGGTCCGCGCAATGGAAGCCGGACTGAAGTTTGCCAAGACTCGTCCCTCAGTGCTGACCACCATCTGGGTATCAAACGCATACTGTCTTGCACATTCCAAAATCAACTCATAGCACTAAACCGCTGGAGGGAACCCTGCTACATGCACTAATCCAGAGTTCATCATTCCTTGTCTCAAAGCTGACTGGTCCTTCTCAGCCGCTCTTTGCTTGAACTCCTCATAGCCCCGAGCACCAACATTCATGTCAGATACCTCGGCCCACACAGAGGACACCCTGCTTTCCGGGAGCTGATTCTTCATATCCAGTCTCAACCGTTCTGTCTCAGAAATTGAAGATGCGCCTGCACCACCTTTGGACTTCCCAGCAGTAGCTTTGCTTGATTCGGCCTACACATCCAAAAATCATCATTAGAATCCAATTATTATTCATATTCCAATTCAAAAGGTTAGCATAAATCATGTAAATCCATCGAAATCCATTGCTAACTACTAATCCATCGAGATCCGGAGAAATCAGACAGTCCGGGAAAATCACGCAATCTGGGAAAATACCGTCGGGGCAGAATTTCAGAGAAATACGACCCAGACGGATTCCTGCTGCTAAAGCATCGTTAATCATTTAGATCATTAGTGCAGATGGAAAATCAAAGGATAATCGTTAAATTCACTCATTAGCAACAAGAAATAATCATTAGACAATCATTCCACCAATCATATCATCAAAATATCGCAAAGCATACAACCAGACAGGAAATCCAGAAAAATCCGGATGGAATGGATTTTCGCGGACAACTCAAAATGCACCGGAAATAACCCCAACCCGCGGAATAAACCCAAACCGGGAAAATCTGGAAGCGAGGAAATTCCGCGATGACCTCAGAAACCCAAAAAATGATGGATACGAACCAAAACTCGAATGATCACAGGATCTTCCCGACTCGAGCTCGAATGATCCCAAAACTGACGATAAGCAACAAGACCCATGGCGCAAAGGATTTAGACCCCTCAAAAGCACGCAAAGGATGAATCTCCACATCAAAATAAAGATGCCCTAATCCGAATGGCCAAACCACCCGCCATTAAAACCATAACAAGCTTTAAGGTTTAAAGATAATAGCTAAGGATTTACCTAAAGCCGCCAACATGGTACGGGGCAAGAGCCGCTTAAGCACAATAAAACCTTCATTCTGGGCTGAACACCAAAGGAAACCCTAATTTTGCACAATGACACATTTCGCGCCCGGAACAAGCAAGCAATTCGACCCAGAATACCATCTAAAGGATATCCTCTCACAGACAAATGGAGTTCACAAGGCACAGAAAATGAGGGTTCCATAACAAAACGGTTCAGACCATGACTCTATATATACGAAATCAAAATCAAATGAAGGGCCGACCCAAATCCAACGATACCCGAGGCAAGAAACCCTCAATCATCACGCAAGCAAACGGAAGGGCAATGAATACATACCATGGATCAAAGCGAACGGAATTCGAGCTCAGAAAATCGACCACGCGGAAAACACGTCCAAGCAATAGAAATACTAGCACCAACACTCAAGCAATCCTCGCGCAAACAACCCAGGATCAATTCTCAAAGCCTCAAATGAAAATTCTAAATCGCCAGAGCAAATCAAGTGAATAGGTGAACTCAGAATGATGCTCAAAATGCCCTAAATTCGGCCTTATACCCGCCTGAGCAAAGGTACCTCAACCATTAATGCACGACAAGACATTTCTGACAAGTCTGAAAACCCGAGCCCCAAGCGGAATTTTGGAAAATCTCAAAAATGCACGGAAACACGAATTCTGCGAAAATGCAGAAACTGGGGAAATCAGGAAGGTCGGGATTTTGGCAGCATCCGGGAAAATCCGATAGGACCGAAAAATCCCGAAGTCAGGCAGAAACCCGAAATCAGAGAATCCTGCCAGAAACGGATAAGTAACGAGGGCCCGGTAAAATCCGCCAGAGATGGAAAATCCCGGATCCAGGTGAAAACCTGGACTTAGCCAAAAACTCAATTTCAATCAATTTAAACCTCAAGGAAGGGTCCAAGCGAGCAAGACCAACATGTCAAGACCCTGGAATGATAAATCCAATAGAACCAAAGGTCAAGACATAAAAAAAAGAGGGTCCCCACTCCAAGTGGGGCGTGTGTGCAAAAACTGCACAACACTATTTATTTGGCCGAAAGTGTGACACACCTTTGTGCTTTTACCCTTGTGTAAGTGATTACCTCCACACTTCAATTTGGATTCTAAAATTGAACAAAGCTTGTGAGTGTGAGTTAGGTATATCGTGTGTGTTCTCTCTTTGTTTCTCAATGAAGATTGATTGAACTACAAATGTGTTTGCTTGCTTTTGTTTTATCTTAGAGGGCCTGCCTTTTGGGAAAAAATAATCACCCAAGGGAATGACCCAACCAAGAACATGCTAAAGTCAAGCAACTTCCACCCAGGATATAAGTGTGGGTACTTGAGGAAAGGAAAGTATCAAGAGGATTGTTCTGATGAGAAGGGAAGCAATGGTCTCTCACTACATGGATGATCCCCCATGAATGAAAATCCCTCATTAAAACCCCTTGTTTAAAAATTCCAAAATCCCTATCTATTTGTTGGTGCAAGAACGGTCGTTCTTAAGCTGCCCCACAATTTTATGAATTTTACTAGAGATGAGAAGTATGCCATGGGAGATTCATGGGTACTGATGCTTGGCTGACCCGAGAAGCAAGTGCACTGTAAGGGGGAGCCTGTGTGGTAAAACATTTAATCATCCACTAAAAGTAGGCGTAGCTGGATTTATCCAAGTGGTGATTCAACAAATATTGTTTCAAATATCCATAGGGTTGTGCATGTTCTTGAAATAAAAACACTTTGCTTGGATCTTAAACATTGGGAAAAAAAACATTCAACATGAACATCAAATTTCAAACCCTTTAGAGGAGCAAATACCTTTGAAAAAATTTGAGAGTTATTGCTTTCCCTAGGGATTCTATCCTTAGAGGTTTCTAAGCATTTGAATTTACATCTCAATTTTCTCACTAAAGTCAACAATAGGAAACCTTTGTCTTGATTTCCTTGATTTCCACTTTTGTGGGATGAGAAGAAGTTAGGACATTAGACATCTAGTTTGAAAATCTAATCAAGAAAGTGTTTGTGGTAAAATAAATTCATTAATCAAGATGAAATCAATTGAACCCCACACATGTGCTTGTTTATCTTTTGTCTTATGGTCTTTTGAGCAAACATTGATCTTTTGGATTGAAGTAATCTTAGGGAAAGCATGTTCTTCAAAACCTTGGTCTTGTAAACAAGTCCCTCTTAGGTTCATTTAGGATGAAAACAACCAATCAT
>VDFB02215692.1:0-12558 GCA_007258455.2 Sequoia sempervirens
ATGCATTTGGCTAGCAATTTTGGTACCTGAATTGGCCCACTTTGCTTACTGCATTTTCTATTAGGGTCTCCTACTAGGTGGTCATTTAACTCATATGGATATTCCCAATATTTAATGTCCATTCTATGGTCATTAGGATTCCTTCAACCATATCTAATGATTTTATCCTAGAGCTCAAGAGGCTTGGAATTAGATCCACAGCTCTTTCAAGTTGTTCAAGTCCACCACTTTTTCTTGACATATGGTTTTATTTGGAGATTGACCTTATCCTCCACACAAATATAACTAGATTTGGCATACTCTCAAAGTAAAAATTCTCTTTGACATTTGAAAATATAGAAATAGTGCTCTCTTTTTTTGTTATGTCGATGACTAATATTCTTTGTATACTAAAGCTATGATTTTCTCTAGTGTTCTTATGTAGGTTTAGGTGCAAGCTCGTAAATTTGCACTTAAAGTTTCTTATCTTTATTATCTATTAGATCATTGGGGGAATGCCCTTTGCACCCTAGGTGGAGTTTTGCATAATCCCCCTCTCTTTAGTGAGGATGTTGTCATGGGCACATCTAGCTACAAGGCATGATAATGGATCATATTCATGTAGTCACCATGGCTCTTAGCCTTCAATTTCCAAGAAGATTATTGCTCATGGAGGGTGGAATTTTCCCTCTTAAATGCCCTCTACCTCTTATCATGGGTGGATTGGTGCTCATGATTAGCCTAACATGGGAAAATTCCCTCACGTGGAGTTGGCCATCTCTCCAACAATCCACAACTTCTAGATAACCCTCTTGAAGAAGAAGGCACACTCACTACCTTGGAGTTGATTGATGATGCTATCCTTGATAATGTTTGAGGCAATCCAAAAGATAAAAATCCTCTTTCATCTATTTTTGCTTTAGCTGCCTAGACTTTGTTGGACTTGACTCTTTTAATATTATTTCATCTTTATTTTGAACATAATTTAATCAGAGTTTGTAGATATGTCCCTCTACCACCCTTTTTTTTAATATTGTACAATCATTTAATCAATAAAATTAAATATGAAATATTCATAAAAAAATGAAGTAGAATAATACGAAAGGAACATATTAGTTCTTGTGTTGTCACTGCCTAAGCATTAGTTCGAAATAAAGTTACATAAAGTTTTATTCCATTCCTTTCTCTTTTACTCGTACACGTGTATGCCTGCCACATCATAATATTCACTTGCACTGCCTTATATAAACATCATCAACCCATCTTCCACACACAAACCAAAGATAAAATCTCTTCATCTAGTTTGCTTTAGCTGCTTAGACTTTCATCACTTGACAATGTTTGGGGCAATCAAAAGATAAAAAATCCTCTTTCATCTAGTTTTAGCTGGCTGCTTGAACTTTATTGGACTTAAACTCTTTTAATATTATTTCCTCTTTATTTTGGACATAATTTAATCAGAGTTTATGAATATGTCCCTCTACCACCCTTTTTTTTTTTAATATTGTACAATCATTTAATAAAAAAAAATTAAATATAGTATTCATTAAAAAATGAAGTAGAATAAGACGAAAGGTGCATATCAATTCTTGCGTTCTCACCGCCTAAGCACTAATTTGAAATAAAGTTCCATAAAGTTATATTCCATTCCCTTCTCTTCTACTCGTACACCTGTATGTCTGCCACGTTATAATATTCCCTTGCCCTGCCCTATATAAACATCATCAACCCATCTTCCACAAAACACAAAAGCAACGTACCCTCTTGCTTGTATTCTTCGTTTCTCTTTATTTATCTTTCTGTATCGTTTTCTTTCAGAAAAGATGGCATACTACGAGCAGTATGAGAGCCCAAGGAACCCAAATGACTGTGATAGTGGGTATGGCCAGCAGCAGTTCCCTCCATGCAGAAATATGGAGCAAAACTATGGCTTTAATCAGTCTGACAACTGTTTTCAGTCTGGGTACAATTGCAGTGAGCAACAGAGCTACCACAGCCTTCCACAGGGGCAGATTGTGAGGGTCTGCTGCAAGGCCAATCCTGATTATGCTCTGGGTATCAGAGATGGCAGAGTTATGCTTGTTTACTACAATCCCAGTGACCCAACTCAGGTATATATACACTTCCATTACAACATGTTTGTTATATAGGAATTTATGTCTATAAGTTGATCTGTATTTTAATGTTTTAAAATTTGACTTTGTTAGTGATAGTTGGGTCACTTCTAATATTTATTTAATGCACAAACACATGTATGCAGCAATGGGTGAAGGATGAGACATGGAGCAACCGTGTGAGGGACAGTGTGGGTCAACCAGCTTTTTGCCTTGTGAACAAGGCCACTGGGCAGGCCCTTCGTCATGCCCCTGCTGCATGTCAAGAGGTATTTATATCATCTTCGAATACAAATCTATACTGATATCTTTTTAGAACTTTGGAATTTCGCTATTTGAATATGAGTTTATGTTGATATCTCTTGGGAACATTCTTTCATTGTAGAGATTCTTTTGTTTCTATAAAATTGTACTTAATTTAGACAACTACGCTGCTGTTTTGAATTTAACGTTTTCATCTTAATAACACATTTTTTCGTAAATACATATATTCATTTTGATGATAGAAGTGTTCTTTATTTCTTGGCAGGTGTTGTTGACCAAGTATGAGGGTGGTTCCTATGATGAAAGTGTGCTGTGGAGTGAGGGTGAGGACATGGGATATGGGTACAGGACCATAAGAATGGCAAATGACATTGGCCTCAACCTGGATGAATTCCAGGGTGATAGAAAGCATGGAGGCATCCAAGAAGGCACCAGAGCTGTGCTGTGGAAATGGAACAAACAGGAAAACCAGCTCTGGAAGATCTTCCCCTGCTACTAGATGGACCATAATGATACATGCAGTATATATGTTATAAGTATACTGATCTTACTATTATGGGTATTCATAGTCTCTTAACTTATAAGTGGGGAGACAAGAGTGTATCTGCTATGTAGTCTGTATGTGGCTTAATTATCTTATAAATAAAGTTACTTTATAGTTTATAGTTTTTGTTTGATATGTTAGGATATGTGACTGGCCTGCTATATTAGGTTTAGATAAAGAAAAAAAGTTTGGACATGGAATTCCAAAGATGCAGCCAGATCTAAGGAAAGAAGAGACATGGATTTTAAATAAAGAAATTCATAAATTAGACCAAGCTAGAAGGTGAAAATCCTCTAAATATATGCATTCCAATCCCAGACACGATAAATAGTACCAGATAAATAGTACCAGATAAATAGACATGGGTTTTTAATGGGAAGATTGAAGGAAAAATAGTACCAGATAAATATTTGTTAGTGCTTGTATATCATCTGGCAACTGTAGAGGTTTAGCCACATCTGAATATGTATAAAGATTATGTAAGAGGATAGAAGTAAGTTTATCACCATTATGGTGGAATATGTACAGGAATTGAATACGCTAAATAAAAGTTCACATTCAAAATTGCAATTTCTATAAAATGGCAATTTTGTTCTTATTTCATATCTCATGCTCATTCTGTCAACTTAGGTTATTATTATTGTCATTTGCAGTCATTGTCATTTTAGTCTATTGTGAAGTCATTTCTTTTATATAAATCTTTCAACATTGCATAGGGCTTTGTCATTAGTCTAGGTGCTCATTTGAAATCTGAGGGCATCTCTATTTACTGCAAGCTAGGAGGTGTAACAAAGGTGAAGCATGGAAAATGAAGACTTAGGGTAACTTTGTTCCTTTTTGTTTTCACATTTATTTCCTTTGTACTTTGTTACTTCAATGGATTTTTAATGTTAGTTTCTTAACCCCATTAACAAATCTGATTTTCCCTTGATTACAATTCATATTACATTGCATTCCACATCTTTGAACGCATTAGTTCACAATGCATAACTAATAGATGACAAAATTTCAATTTCAATATAGTTTGTACAAAGTCAACCTATAACTTTAGTACAAAGTTTCAAAAAATCCAAAGTAGCCAATGACTTGCTAGCTGTTACTATAAATAGAGCTATGCTAGAGGGATGCAATTCCTGATGATGAAGCTCTGGGGCTTTGCCTCTCCTAAGTCATTCAGTCAAATGAGTATCAAAGTTGAACTCCACTAGGATCTCAAAATCCTCGGCCTCAAGAAATTCATCACCAGCAATCCATTCATTGTTTGGATCAAAAATTGTCTCAAAGAAATGTGGTCTCATAGTGATGGAATGTCATGACAATCAATAGCAACCACATTTCTTTGAGGCAATTTTTCAACTAGTTCACTACCTTGTCTATGCTACCACATTTTTCATTCATGTCTACCAAAGCATTTTATCAAACAATTCACTGCCTTGCTGCTATGGCTAAAAGCCTAAAACAAGTGCTTTTGAACAAGCTATGGATGCTTGGAAAAAATATATCAAAGCATAATAGTAAACAACAAGCTATGGTCTCATTGTTTTTCCTTTTTTTGGCGCAAAAATCAACATGATTTTATCCGCATTTTTTTGCAGGTTTTAAATGAATTTTTTTTGGCAATTTTGTAGTTTGAAATGGGAAAAAATTGTTGACCAAAAGGTCAAAGATTTTTTCAAAAAATCGGGGAAAAAATTGTCCAGCCTGCAGATTTTTTAAAAATCAGGATTAATCGGGTTTTTTTTCCAGCTGTTACTATGGTTATAATTATTAAGATTCTTTAACATTGTAAAAGAAATAAATAATGTCTTCAAAAATTTAGAGATAAATTAATATAATTTATATTTTAGAAAGGAATAAGTGTGTGATTAAATGGTTGATTTGGATTAATTTAGATTGAAATTAAATAAGATGGAAATAAGGTGTATTAAAAAATTGATATGATATGAATTTAGATGATTGTGACATTGTTACAAAGAGATAGATATAAGAATTAGGTACTAGATTTGAAGTCATAAGAGTCTTAAGACGGTTGAAATTTAAGAAGCTAAGTGTTTGGGACACAATTGCATCTTTGATATCATTTAGATAGTGCAATTCCATCCTAAGAAAAAATGAATCTTTGGTTTTTTTTAACTTGTTTACCTAATCTATAACTAAATTAAAATTAACTTGGCAGTAATAAGAAGTAGCATTAGATTTTTCTATGCAATAGTTAATATTTTAGACTTCCTTGCACCTTACTAAGACCCCAAGACTAAGTTAAAATTGATAAAACATAGTGTAACAACATGGTATTGGATGTTTCCATTTGTGGAGGGTGACGGATGCTTAGTACTTGGCATTAATACCATTGTGGGTTAGCTTTAAGGTTGATCAAGGCTTAATTTCATTATCATTTTTAGTTTCCTTCTGGCTGCGGATGGTGATTTTCTTCTATCTGTCTGGGAATGGTCTGTGCTTGGGCGCCAATGGCCAAGCGCTCAAGGTTCGTAATAGAGGTTTCGGTGGATGGGTCAAGGAAAAATTTGGGGCAGATACCCTAATTTACTTGAAGTCATCGGCGCAGCAAACCTCTTTCAGGGAAATTACGGATCAACGACTAAAGAGGATTTTACTCGATAATGATCCTCTGATAGTTGTGGCAACCAAAATGATTCTAGGTTTCAGGCATTTGGAGAATAAGGAATATGATAGGGATAATTCATATGTCTCCTCTCATTTTTTGGCTTCCCTCTTGGATAACTAGGTTGCCAAGGCAGAGGCGAAATTGTTGCTTAAGAAGATGTTTACGGAAGATTTGGTGGAAGGGGTTGATGAGGTTCAATATGTTGTGGTTGATGGAAGAGTTATTTCGCATCCTTGTGAACTGGAGCTCCTTCGGTGTTCAAATGAAGATGTGAAGCTATATTTGTTTCTTCTTAACTTGAGTGGACCGACCCTCATGAAGCATAGGATGATAGCAGTGGTGGCAGTGAAATTCTTGAAGAAGTTCTTCGGGTTGATGGCGGTTGGGGGTGTGGAATTGGTTAAAGATATTGAGGCCTTCACAAGGGCCAATCATTTCATTTAAGTCTAGTTCTGGGTAGTGTCTGGGTGTCATAGGTTTCATTTTTTTCTATTAGAAGCTTTTGGGTGGTCCTCTATTAGTGGAGTTGGCCCTTTGATGGCCATTTGCTTACTCTGGCTTTAGTCGGGTGTTTGGTTGGTTTGGTTGGGTGGGTTTCCCTCTTGGTGGTCTTTTTCTGGCTGGTTTTTTGACATGGTGGCTCAGGCTGTTGATGGTGGCTATATTTACCTGTGTTGCAGATGGTTGTAGACTAGACTTTTTATAATAATAAAATACTATACTTGTGTATCCAAAAAAAAAAATGGTATTGGATGTTGATGTATATAGAGTAATCAATACATTGAATCTACATATTGTAAATATGTGTTCAAATGTTTTTCCTCCTTTTGATCCAATAATTGCTTGATTAATACATGTGTTAGAATGGCATAGGGTCATCTATTAAAATGCAAACCTTAAACACACAATTCAAACTTTTTAGTGCACATGTTGATAGGTAACAATCATCTTTCAAATTCTTAGTCTTAAAGAATGTGAGTAATTTAAAATTTCAAAATAAAGGATGCACTTACAATCTATTCTAGAGGGGGAAAATATAAATTTGATTTGATTCAAGGAATATAATCATAGTTGTGATCCAATCCAAGGGATAGAATCATAGTTGTGATCCAATCCAAGTTAGACAATGTTATAAGAAATAGAACAAGGGTATTCTTTAAGTAGAATAATATGACTTAAGAGAGTGTCAAATTGGGTGACATATTAGTGAGTATGTCAACCAAGCTGCCCAAAAATGCATTAAATTCATCCAAGAAAAATAACATAAAGCAAAGCTCCCAACCTACAAAATTATGCATGATCTAAAGATGAAATTAGTAAATGATATATGCCCTCTTGAATTGTGTGTACTACAAAGGAATGTACATAAATTTATGATATAAATTAAAAATAAAATATTTATGACTAAATATTAAGTGTGTATAACTAAATAAACAATGTGTACATTCAAACTATACTTACATATATGCTTAATGTTAAATGAAGGATGTGGATAAAAAATGCCCACATGTTTTTCCCCCATTAACAAGAATGAAGACATAATTCCTACAACAAGAAATGATACCTTACCCACAAGTGGCCAAATCATGTGAAAAGTGTAGAAGATCATGAAAATAACATAAATATAAGATGTGTAAAAGATATGAGAAGAGATCAACTAATAAAGTCACTAAAATAAAGTGGGCGTGGGTCTTATTGGTGTATATTTTTATTTCATTTCATTAGGTTGTTATATAATTTCCTCTAATATCTAAGTTTATCTTACTTAGGTTTCTTTTGGAGTGAGTCATGGGAATTGGATTGTCAACATCTTCCATAGGATTTAATCTTTCTTCCTTTGAAGACTCATGAGTGATGTATAATATTGGTCATATTTTCCATTTTATTCTCTCACATATCTTATATTTTCACTCACTCACTTACATTTACTACATAGTTACAAGGGCATAGGATATGTAATGAAACAACTTGCACAATAAAGGAATATAATAGGAAATATGATACAAATACTTGATAATAAATAAGAATAGCAAGCCACTTCAAGGGGTAAATCCTCTAATTATCTCCAATGACAAAAAAATTGTAATGTAATTTTAATAAACTAACCGCAAGCTCATATATACCCTACATATACCTTGGTTGCCACCCAAGCTGACCTAGATACTTAAATATAAAACCTAGGATGATTTAAATATATAAATAAGAATATAATATTTATTATATTACTATATTAAGAGTTAAAGTAGCCACAAGCTAACTACTCATAACCCTATGCATGTTATAATATTGAGGGATTACATGCCCACCTCTTTGAGAGAAGTATTATCCTTAATGTTAATCAACTATAGATGCTTTTGGAGTAACTATTCATCCTCCCATATAGAATATATTTAAATGGTAATTTTTCTTCCATTGAATGAGATACTCTATGAATTTTTATCTTATTTCTCTCAAGTCTTTTAAGAGACTTTGTTAGAAGTGTGTAACTTAGATGGATTAAGACACTTAGGGAGGAAATGGCACCTACCCTAGCATTCACCCACCACCCTGATGTGTTGGCATATGATTCAAAACCTAGAGGATATGATAGGGCATGTGTCCAAGAATATTATGAGGACAAGCCCCATGCTATTCATTCAACCCAACACAAAATAAAAACTTAGATTTAAAACTATAGGCATCCATAATTGAAAATAAGTTAAGGATGGATATACTCATTGAGTTTGAAAGGAAATGTGAAGAATGAATTAAGGCCCTACAATCACAAAGACACCTTGATGTTATAGAAAAATAGGTTTATCCATCCCCTCTTGCCCTATTTGATCTCATTTACAATAAATTTGACCTTTCTTGGGTCAATTATGAAAGGTAGATGATGATATCTTTAATATATGGATTAATTCCTAGGTTTGATGGGTATGATCATTGGGAAGGGGGTGTATAGGTCAAGGCATTTCTAGATTTCATGAAAGATTATATTTTTTAAAGATGAGGAAATGTGGACGAGATTTTTTTTAGGTCACTAGATGGAAAGACAAAGAAATGGTATTAGAGTTTCTTAAGCACTCTTTCACTTCATGGAATCAACTTTAAGCTACATTTGAAGAAAAAATTTATTTGCATTTGGATATTGTTTCTCTTGTTGAAGGATTAGAAGATATTAGATGGCAAGAGTGAGAGTCTAGCACATGGATTTCATTCACAAGTTGGTTGTTTTCCTTTCTCATATTTCAAATGATTTTAGACCTAACATATCAACTTGTATTAATATGTTTCTCAACTCCTGTGATGTTACTCTAGGTTTTGATTCAATGAGAAGAGTTTGATTTGGTGGACACGCAACAAGCATATAGGTACATTAATTTTATTGACAGTTTGAGAAAGGATATGATTGCAATTCTTTTATCCTCAAGAATAGAGGTTGCTAGTGTTAAACAATTTTTTGTAGATAACAGTTGTATGGAGTGGCATCAAGTAGAAGCAATATATCAAGTGATGATTGTGTTTTCAAGTAGATAGAAGAAGGTGTTGGTGCATTGTGTGACAACAATATAGAGGATAATGATAGTTTTTTTACCTAGAACTTTGTCTAGATCATTCATTCATGGATGATAATCTAGTGAAGAAATTAATGATGATTTCCAATTTGAGAGTGAGTATGACCCTATTGTCTTTTACAGTAGTATGGATAGCAAGGAAGATGTGTATGTGGGAGAATTGTCACATGAATTAGCTCCAGTAGTTGATTATGCAGCACATGCATATGTTGGTAATTCATGTGGTGAATAAGAAGATATTTTATTGATTAGTCTCTTACCTTCCTTTGTCCTATTTTTTTTATTTTGAAGTTTCTACTAATGGTTTGCATGAGGATATTGCAAGCACCATTATACATGAAGAGACAAATGTAGAGATAAATGTTTGAACAACTAATGATGTTTAATGTGATGATTTTGCATGTGAAGAGTACAAATTTGGTGATCATATGGAAGCATCCGAGAACCTATTTGTTTGGTGAGCAACATGTAGTCTTCCTCATGCATAGTGTACTTGAAAAGGGTCATATAAAAGTGTTGTTGCATAATTGAATGTGGAACTAGTTGTGTGCCAAAAATCTTATTTTAGCAACACGTATATCACAACAAGTTGCCAAGATAGAGATAAAATAATGAGACAATTTGAAGAGTGAAACTCTTCACATGATCTAAATTTTTTTGTTGATGAATATTTCATCAAAATAAGTGATAATGAGGTATGTTGGTAGCCTGTTATCTCAAAAGTGTGTAAAATTGAATATGAGGCTTTTATTTATGATGAAGGTGTAGCTTTTCATAGTATGGATGATAATATGCTTTAGTTTGATTTCTTCACTTGGGCTCATCATACAACTTGTGATGGTTTTGAGTAGCGAAAAATTCCAATTTGATGATCAATTGGTTGCTCAAGTTTCATGTATACTTGAGCTTCATTTTTTTCAACTTGAGTAGTAAAGGGATGAGCTTCCTTTTGCAAGTCGGCCTTGAGATGATGAGGAATATTTTTTGTTACAATGTGAATTGGAGGTGTTTTACTTTTTTTCTTGATTCACTCATGGAGGTCAATAAATATGAAAATACCATGGATTCTTTTGATGTTGACCTAATTTTTCAAATTGTGCTCCTAGAATTGCTTTGATTGCAAAGATATATCATGGTATATGTGGTTTAGCGGCTTATGTTTTGTGGTTGACATACAATGGGAAAATTGATGGTGGAGATGGTCTTCACTCTCTTAGAGGAAATCAAAAATTTGAACAAATGAGAAGGATGCAACAAATTTATTAGAATTGGGTGAGGGAAAAAAATTCAAGATAAGGGAGTTTGGCTCCTTCAACAAAATGATGTTTGACAAAGGCAACTTGTGATTGCAAAAAAATTCTCATGGCCATGTTCCATGGGCATTCATCCAAGGTCTAAGCTACATATTTTATTGTAAGTACAATTACAGTCATACCTCCATTTTGCTTTTGCTTCCATTTATTTGGCTACAAGTTGGTGTTCCCATGTATGTATTATTTTCCCTATTTTACATGCCAATCATGTTTTTTCATGTCATATTTTGATCTACCCAAATATGTATAATTTTCATTATGTTTACAAGAGCACATGTCCCTGCCTAAAGACATTAATGGGAATCAAATCCATGGTGCCCTTTTTCTTGAGTCCTTTCAATTTCCATGTGTTGTCTTGGCCATTTGTGACCTATTGTTGATAATCAATAGATAAGAAATTTTGAATGGGTCATTTTGTTTTTTTTGTACCTCTAGTTCTTGTTGTATAGACACTAATTTGCACCCTTTATGCAAATTCCCCTTTTACACTTCCTCGCCTTAGAAAACCAAATCTAAAGGCAAAATTCCACATTAGCCCACTGCCTTTGTTCCATTTGGCGTCTGCCTTTTGCGTCGGTAGAAGAATAACTTTCAGCGACGCCTGCGCGACATGTAGATGTCCCTGATGGATTCATGCATCTGAAGTTGGAAGAGGCATTACAGTTCCTATTGGGAATAGTTTGTAATGTCCCTCTTTGACCAACCGACCCGAAGATGCCTTATTCTTTCTCATTCTTCCTTAAAATTGATTCATTCTCACTTCATTTCATCCTCTTGCAATCTCTAAAAATTCTAGCAATCACTTCTTGCATTCTCAATCATTTCTCAGCCTTCATTTCACTCCCAAGTAGCACTTTGGCACTTCATAGCAGCAGTAGCAACATCAACATTCCATCAACTCCATAGAGCAAGTGTGGAACAAGCCATTGCAACAAGGGCGTGAGGTTTTGCAACACCTCCCTTCATCATAGTTAAGGTTGTGGTGACTGTTCAAGTCCTCTTTTCTCCTCCATTAGCTAGTGAGCTCTTGGTGGAGGTGGTAAGCATTTTCACTCCTCTCCTCTAGGATTTGGTTGAGTAGCACTTTACTATTTTGTAGTGTTTATTATGTTCTCTACTTTCTTGTCTCCTTTATCATACATTTCTCTATTGTTTCTATCTTAGTTGTCTGTGGAGGTGGAAACACCAAAATGGGGGTCTAACTAAGGCAGACCCCTATATGTAGCCCCCAACAATTTTCCCTCTTTCTCAAGTGTGTAGGTGGATGTGAATTTGGAGCTAGCTGGTGAACAGGCGCTTTTGTGAGATTATCTTTGTCACCCTAGCTTTAATATATCTACTTTATCACATTCGTTTGTATTTCTCTTATTTCATAGTTATGTTTTGTTCTCTTAAAAATCACTAGCTAGGTCGTCAGCTTATTTTTTGGCAGTTCTTACTATATTTTTAGTCCTTTGGTCGTATAGATGAAGCCAAAGGGGTTGCGCCACCCACCACAGGTAGTATGGTCGATTGGGTAAGACATATGGTCGGTGGCTTGGCTTCTGGTAAGTCTGCTACATCTCTATATCCTCCCACCCCCCCGGGTTAGAAGCTAGGGTTCATGGTGGGCGAAGCTTGAGACAATGCACCGGCGGATAGTGGGGTCCACCTTGGATGGTGGGGTCTTGCAGTTGAGTGCCAGTTATATATCCTAGATGACTTCGAACCCGAGGGCAGCAATCTACCTATGTGAGTTATAGGGATACAGGGTGAGTAAACCTATCCGTTGAGTCAGCAACCGAGGCCGGGCTATAATGGGGCTTGGGGGCGGGTGGGAGCCCCCCCGCTTCAGTAGATTAGTTGTTCCGGCTCCAGCATAGATATAGATAGGCCATCAGTCATATCACGTATATAACACGATGTAGAATCATGATGATGTCGACCCCCTCTATATCTATATCTAGATCTATTCATAAGTGGTAGGGGAAGGAGTTAGGGTCTCCTCCCAGTGCTACCCTAGAACCCATGTCTGATCCCCTCTCTCATCCCTAGTTAGCTCCGAACTCCTCCCCCAGCAGGCCCAGAAGGCCTGGTCCCAGACACATCCGGACAGAGATGGGCAGTAGTTATTCATTTGTGTTCCTTACCCCTTAGGGGCCTACCCGGCCTTACTCGAATC
>VDFB02215694.1:0-18370 GCA_007258455.2 Sequoia sempervirens
TATCCCACAAATGAGGTGGTTTTCATAGAGTTTCTAAGGCAAGTGTATGAAGTTCACACGTTCTTGAGAAACTGAAAGAAAGCTACTTTTAGTTTTCTAGTTGAGATGGGTATCTAAGGATGTAGATCCTCAGCGGATGCTAAGGTGATGGGCAATGAGTTGTCTAAGTTTGGCCTCAAGTTGTTCAATGAGAGGAGATCATATGATCCTCATGGCCTTTTTCCATCTTGTCTTGGTCAAAATCAAGCACATGTGTCCACAGTTGAAGATTTTTGGGCTAACTGTGACGACGAATTTAAAGTACCGAAGCGCAGTAATAGCAGATTCACACTCCAACAGATGGTTGATTTCCTATCAAAAGTTATAGAAGGATTGTCTGATGATGACGCAGAAGTACTTCTTCCTATGTACGCCAGAAATCAAATTGAGCAACAGCCACTTCCACAAGTCAATTGGTCCATCAAAGAAAACACTTCAATTGAAGAAAGAATGAGTCACCTTATTAAGAACAACAAAATATTCCTAAACCTCAAGAGGAATTGAAAAGAATCTATTCTAGTCATAGAACCGTCGATAGTGTAGTCATCCCTACCTTCTTCTTCCAAACCAAAACCAACAATAAAGGCTATCAGCCACCCTCCAGAAAGTTTGAAGATTGGTAGAATGGCAAAGAGTGTAAGAAGAAAGTTGGATTTCTCTGATGCAATTTAGCAAGAAAAACCAACTGTTGTATCAGAAGTTCCACCAGAAGAGCCATTTCCGCAAGCAAAAGCAGTGCCTTTGTCACCTGATTCTCCACCATCACCAAGGTCTTCTCCAATCCATATTAATTTAGAAGATGAAGAGCTTGATGAAGTTGAAGCATAACCTCCTAGAGAAGTTAGTAAAGACATCATGTCTTGGCTTGAGAACATCTTGGGAAGGAAGAGGAGGAGACCTTCGTATTAGCTAAACTTTGCAAAACTTGACAGTGTTTACCAAGATGCACCTGTAAAGAAACCAAAGAAACAAGTTCATATAGAGAAGAATCAAGATGGTGAGATTATCATTGAGACTATTACAACCCCAGAAGATAAAGATATTGATGAGGTGGAGATTGATGATTTCACAATCATCAAGACCAATCTCAGTAGAAGCACTCGGCATACCAATGTGAACATATTTGAGGTTGTTGTAGAAAATATAAAGAATAGAGTGCTTAAAGGTGGAGAGGATAAGGCAGTGCTCAAGGCTGAAAATCGGCAACTCCGACAATATGTTTCTAATCTACTTCACAACACTTTACAAGCTACTCAATTTCTTCCAATGATTTTAGAGACATCGGCTAATCAACACTAGTTAAGATAGTTGGTTGTATATGGGAAGCATATGCGGGATTGGATAAAGGAGTTCATCATAAAGGGAATTTTTTTTCTTTTAGAGATGTATCAGTTAAGGTATAATTCCCATGATCCATGCCAAGGGGTTCAATAGTTTGAGAAATGTATGGAAGAGGTGAAACCAATGCACAAGATAATAATTTTAGATTTGAAGACAACATATGATTCAACAGTTGCAAAAGAACACAAGAGACAGATTCTTGCATGGAGAGAACAACACCTCTTCAAGGTGAAAACTTATGAAGGAATATTTGAAGACTTAGATGAATATAGATAGAAGGTTGTTGATGTCATAATATTCATAAGTGTATTTGTTTCACGAATCCCTTGTTTATATCATCGTGATGATGGCAGTTTCATTGAACTTGATGAAGTACGAGTTGAGTTCCAGAATCTTATGCATGATAGTTTCAACAGTGATCCTATTGCCATAAAGATGAGTTAGATTCCCATGATTTCAGCAAGATTTGAAAAATTTGTTGATGAGGTCAAGGATTTTCTGAGATCAATTTCAGAAGGTGAGGAAATCCTGGAAAAGTGAAATATGGCTTTAGATAGTATCAATGCTCCTGATAGAGAGGCAGTTTCCAGCTTTTTGGTGGATGTAGTTGAGATTTAAAGCAACAGTGAACTTGACGCTTTCTCTAAGCTTTCTTTCTATTCTTGTCTCATCCTTATCCATTCTTTGTGAAAGAGAAAGAACCAAGTTGTAATAGTTGGCACTTTCCTTTTTTTTTGCTTTCATAGGTTGTCAGTTAGTTGTCATGTTTTAGTTTTAGAAATAAAGCTTGCGAGTTGGAAATTCTTGTTGTAAAAGCAAGGATATTTTAGGGTTTCCTACTACTTTACTTGTGTATAAATAAGGGCAGCCTTGCCCATTTTTCTTTAATGGTTATTGTGATAGAAAATTGTTCAGCCTACTTTTTCCTGCAAGTTGTTATTCAGTGTCAGTTCACTTAGTGTAAGAGAAAGCTTGTATGCCTACCTTTGTTGCAAGATATTGTTCAGTTCATGTGTTACTTGTGTCAATGTATTCTGGTTGATTACAAAACTATAATCATGTTATTGCTACAATCTTGTTGTCCCAGAGGTGTAATCTTTGTTATTTGAAATTTGAGAAAGGAAATTGTATTCTTGCTTTGATGCTTTGATGCTTTGATCTACTGTCTCAGGTTTTTGTTTTATTTGTTATGCTTATATAATATTTATTTTAGCTTGCATCTAAAAGTACAATGAGTCTTAAGGTGTACATTGAGAGTTATTTTATGTGAGTTTTGTGTAAAGAATCATTCCTTTTTTACTTTTAACTCTCAAGCTCTGAGTTTACTTAAGTTGTTAAAAGTGTCATTAGAGTAGGCCTAGTCATAGTTGAAGTTCAAAAAGAGAAAATATCAGCTATGGCACTAGAGTTTTATAATCTTGTGCTCTTAGCTGAACAAAAATATTGGCAATTAGTTTTAGTTTACTTTCTTTAAGCAACATCAACAAAGAGGGAGCTTCCCCTCCTAATTTGAAGAGTAGTTAATCTATGCATAGATTTCCATTTATAATTCACATACCAAAGGTAAAAATTGAAACACCAACAGTTTTATGGCACCCACAGTGGGGCATGAGGCAAAAAACTTCAAGAAATCTTACACTTTATGTCACGAGAATGACTCTCTAGCATCCTACTACTCGAGTTCAATAGCCTGGTCTTACACCTACTATCATTGAACCAAATTTGAGCTAATTGAAGGAGATAAAATAGACATCATCAACAGCCTGAGGAGTTTCATATTCGAGAAGGAAACACCTACTCAGTGGAGAAACATTGGTACCATTCTAGATGAAGAAGAAAGGAAGGTCGGCCTTGAAACTGGAAAACTTATACTACCTCCTCCTATGTGGAATTAGAGAATACTGGCTTACAAAGTTTATACAAGGAGGAGAATAAATCCTCTCTTTCAAGAAGGAGAATTTGGAGAGTCATCGACCATAGTTCCTGAAGCCAAGCAAGAAGAGCCTGAAGTCAAGCAAGAAGAACTTGTGATCCAAATAGAAGTGTTGGGTGATAACAACAAAAATGATCCTAATAACCGCAATTGGAGACGAGCACCCCCGTTACCTTGGGGTAATCAAATTGGACCTTTGGCTTTGGAGGAAAATCATGAACTACCTAAAGGGTCAAGAAAGTACTTTCCATGGTTTCACGACGATGGAACTCAACATCCTGATGATCATATTTTTTCCTTCTCAACAGCTTTCGTTGTTCTTCATGTGGCACATGAAGACATCGCAATGCATCTCTTTATTGAGACCCTTGTGGGAAATTCTATCAAATGGTTCAATCACCTAGAGCCATGTTGCATAAGAAATTGGGCAACCATGACCGAAAAGTTCCTGGAAAGGTTCAATCCCACTGAAGATAGTCACTGATTGTTCACCCAACTCTCAAACTCAACGATGGAGGTCAATGAACCAATTAGGGAATTTGTGGCAAGGTTTAATCACCTAGTCACATGTCTTTGACATACATTCAATCCGTCACCTGAAATTTTGTTGAGTAGTTTCATCAATGGTCTTCCATCTGAGATAGCCTTCTTCCTAAGATTTGCTAATGAAACAAAATTAGATAATGCACAATAGTGTTCCATAGAGATTGAGGACAACATGATTACTTTTAGAAAGTTGAAGATGGATTCTATCAGGCCTTTGGTTTAGAGTTCCGCAAACCCACTACTACATAAGGTGGCCAATGAGATGAATATTATGAAGAGGCAGTTGCCCACACAGCCTACATGCTCCCTCAGCTTGCACCACTTGTGTTGCCTACTCCATAACCATACCAACCTCAGCAACCTTATTAACCTCAACAACCATACCAACCAAGGAGAAATAATTTTCAGCCTTACAAAAATTATAGGCCACAGGGGCCAGCTCCACTAAAGAAAATGGTTGAAAATACACAAAATGCAGTATTTTGCTCCTTTCACGAGATCGATGCACATATTGGATCCACATGTCCTAAAAAATTAAGGTTGAATTAGATCATGGGATTTACTAAAATTGCACCAAGTTCAAGCTTTTTACCAACAATTAGTTTGAATGTTGTCTTACCATAGACAGACAACTTTGATGGTGACTCTGCTATGGGATACTTTGAAAGTGAACCCGCTATTGAAGAAGAAGAAGATCCTCATCAATATTCTCTTGTAGTGAATCCTAAAAAAATTACACATGTGTTTACACGAGCTCAACATCTGAAGGCATGGAAAGAAGAAGAAGAGAGACTAAAAGCACAAAAAGAAAAAGGAAAAGAAGTGGCTTCTGCTTCTAATCCCAAACCTTCTCAAGAGAACATGAAAGTAATTTCTCAAAACATGTCTTCAAAAATTTTTGATATTGTAGACTCCTTGATGAAGACTAAGGTGTAAATTTCTCAACTAGAATATCTCCAAGATCATCCAAAATAGTTGGATAGACTTCTTAAGTTTGTGAAGAAAGGACCTATAATACAATCGACATTGCTCGAATCATTTGTATCAACAAAAGACAATCCTAAACCCTTCTATATCTCTTTGAATATAGGGGATTTCAAACTAAGCAATTGTATCACTGATTCAGGAGCCTTGGACAACGTCATTCCTCTACAAGTAATGAATGCTTTAGGACTTTCGTGCACCAAGATAAAAGAAAAATGTTATTCACTAGAGTCTAAGTCAATGTTGTTGGTCGGACAATTGAAGGATGCTCAAGTGAGGTTGGCGGCTTGTCTTGAGAAAAAGATAATGATGACTATCCTAGTAGTTGGCATTCCAGCTAGATATGGGATGTTATTGAGTAGAAGCTTCTTCAAACATATTGAAGGAGAGATACAAATGGATTGGTCTTCTGCAACTATTCCACTAAAGAATGGTAGTTTCAAGCTAGAGCCAGAGACCAAGTCTTGATTTGTGGTGGTGAAGTCTCAAGATCGTCAAGCCAAAATTCTATATCAAGAAATTGGACTTGGTACTTATGCTATGTTGTTAGAAATATCTGAATAAATTCAAGAGGTTGCATATTCTATAGATAAATGAGTAGATGATCCTAAGTTGTGGACTATGCAGTTTGATGGGAGTTGTTCTACTGTCGGTTCAAGAGTGAGAGTTGTAATCATTTCTCTCAAGGTTCATTTGTATTTGTTTGCATACCACTTGCAATTCGAATGTACAAACAATACAACAGAATATGCGGTGCTCTTACTAGGTCTCAAGAATGCAAAGGATATGGGTATCAAACAACTCAAAGTTGAAGGTGATGCGGAGCTAGTTGTGAAGTAGGTAAGAGATCAATTATGAGTAAGAGCAGACCACCTTCGGCATTACAGAAATAGGGTGTGGAATGCAATTGACTGGTTTGAGGCATTTGATATCAAATTCATTCCACATCTAGACAATAGCAAAGTAGGTTCCCTTGTGGTATTAGCTTCACTTTTTATGCCACATTCTGACTTTCATCATAATGCATTTTCTATTGAGCTTATATACAGGTTGGTTGTCCCTAACAACTATGATAACTAGCAAGTCTTCGATGATGATGACCATATTAAAGATTTTCTTGTCATGGGAGATAATTTTAAAGGGTTATTATTTGAGGGTAGTTCATCTTCTTTCGTAGAATCAGTAACAGAGGTTTTTGATGTGCTAGAAGTTATAGAAGATACGGAAAACCTAGAAGAAAAAGATTCCAATATTATCCAGTTGAAGGGTAACAAGATTCCCAAGGGCTTGGTTTCCTTGGAGAATATATTTGATAGGCATGACATATACATTCAAGATCAGAAGAACTCAAGAGATAAGACTTCTGTTGAATATCATCAAGTAAATATTGGTATTGAAGACAAGCCTTACCTTGTTAATTTGAGAAAATATTGTACTATAGAGGAGAGAGAGGTTTATCTCTCTGTTCAAACAATACCGAGATGTCATTGCCTAGTCCTACAAAGACTTGAAAGTTTTCACACCAAGAGAATTGTCTCATACAATTCCTCTTAAACTTGAAGCGAATCCCTTCAGAAAAAACAAAGACACTACAATTTGCAGATTCAAGATATCATTTACGCAGAAATTTAGAAGATGGTGGATGCCAAAATCATTTTTCCAATTCGTCATTCCACTTGGGTTTCTAATATAGTTCATGTATGTAATAATAATGGAGAAATCATATTTTTTGTAGATTTCAGGAACTTGAATCAATCATCTCTCAAGGATAATTATCCATTGCCAATCATGGAGCACACCTTACAGATGATTACCGGTTCAGAGATGCTTTCTTTACTAGATAGTTTTTCTAGATATAATCAGATTGCAGTGACTAAAGAATATCAGTATAAAATGGAATTCACTACCTTGTGGGGTACATTTTCTTATGAAAGGATTCCCTTTGGCCTTATCAACACCAGTGCTACATTTCAGAGAGCAATGGATTTGACATTTGGAGATTTAAGGAACAAAGTAATTGTTGTCTATCTTGACGACCTCACTATTTTCTCAAAGATATGGGAAGATCATTTTTCACACTTAGGGAAAGTGTTCGAGAGATGTAGATACCACAAAATTTCATTGAATCCTACGAAGTCCATCTTTTGCAGTGATAGAGGGAAAACTTTTTGGCCACGTTGTCTCCAAAGAGGGAACTCGAATTTACCCGATTCAAGTTGATTCTATCAAAAAATTGCCTCTTCCAACAAGCAAAACTGGGGTACACTCCTTCTTTGGTAAGGTAAATTTCATACGAAGATTTGTACTGGACCTCTCAAAGCTGACAAAATATATAGCTGATATGATGAAGAAGTTTGTCTTCAAATGGACAGAAGAAGGAAAGAAGGCATTCGTCACAATAAAAGAAGCTATCAGCTAAGCACTGGTGTTGGTCCATCCCGACTTTAATAAGGATTTTATCCTTTATTGTTATACATCATAGCATACTTTTTCTGCCATACTAACACAGAAGTTGGATGAAGAAACTAAGTCTCCAATTGCTTTCATGAGTAGTAGTTTCAAAGACAATGAGTCATGATACTCTCATATTGAAAAGAATGCATATGCAGTGGTTTGAGCCATAAAGAATTTCAGATTTTATACCTTGAATTCCCACATGACTGTGTATGTCACTGATCCAACTATTAAAAGTGTGTTAACTCAATAGGAGATGAGCACAAAGAGAGGAAATTAGGTCGCAAGGGTACAAGAGTATGACTTGGAGATCAAGCCAACCCAACTCGTTCATGGGAGAGGTCTTTGTCAATTGATAGCAGAATATGGTGATAAGAAACACAAGGTTGAGGGTGAACCTAAGCCTGAGCCTAAAGTAAAAGAGGATCTTCCTATGGTCTTACTTGTTGATTCAGTAGATGAGTGGTATGTTGAAATTTGGTACTACATGACTTATGGTGAATTTCCAACCCACATAGACAAACAACAGAAGAGAACTCTAAAGTTGAAAGTGTAGAACTTTATGCTTTGGAATGACGTTCTGTACAAGAAAGGGCTAGATGGAACATTTTTGTTATGTGCTAACAAGGACCAACAATGGCATTTGTTGGAAGCTTTTCATAGTCAAGCATGCAGTGGCCACTTTTCATCAAGGGTTAAAACATTCAAGATCCTACGAGCATAGTTTTTTTTGGCCAACTATGTTTCACAACGCATATGAATGGGTGCACATATGTCAAATGTGCTAGCAGTTTGTTGGCAAGCTTAAGTTGGCAGTCATTCCTCTCAAGCCAGTTGTCATAGACGCTCCATTTCAGCAATGGGGTTTGGATTTTATAGATCCTATCAACCCATTTTCATGAAAGGACATATTTATTTCCTAATAGCCATAGATTATTTCACCAAATAGGTTGAGGCCATTCCAACCAATCGGGCTACCTCAGAAGTTGTGTGACTTTTTGAAGGAAAATATTATTTCGTGCTTCGAGGTGCCGCGCAAAATTGTGACTGATAATGCAACATGTTTCTCATATGAGAAGCTACTGGAGTTCTATTTTTATTACAATATTATTTTATCACATGCATCAGATTATTACCCTCGGGGTAATGGACAATCCAAGTCATCAAAAAGGAACATAGTTACAATTGTACGCAAGTTAGCTGATTCTATTCAATGGACTTGGCATAAGAAACTCTATGACGCTCTCTAGGGTCATAAAATTACTCCCAAGAGATCCATTGGTACTTCACCCTTCATCATCACAAAGGCTATGTTACCTCTCACACTAGAGTTGTCTGCCTTGCAGCTGGTATCCGCAGTAGAAGATGGGGAGTTCACAGATCCAATTGAGAAGTGTATCATGTACCTGAAGAAGTTGCAAGAAGAGACGGTGGAGGTTATTGATAGAATCACTCAACATCAGGAGCGAGTGAAGAAAATTTTGATAAGAAAGATCGCCAATGATATTTCGAGGTTGGAGATCAAGTCCTATTGTGGGAGAACAGACACGAGCCCAAGGGGATGCACAAAAAAATTGACTCCTTGTGGTTGGGGTTGTTCATGATCCATGAGCTTGCAAGGGAGAACACTTATATTCTCTTGCACTTCGATGGAAGGCTCCTCCAGCTACCACACAATGGGCAGTATCTAAAGCACTTCATCCCTTCAGGGGTGGAGTAATTTTCTATAAATAATTTCCTTTTTATTTTCGTGATGTGTTTCCCCTTTCCGTGATGTGTTCGTTATGTTGTGTTTCCCCTTTCCTTGAAATTTTTGTCGTGTTTTAGGTGTTTAGGCATCTTGATTTAAGTGATTTTTAGGGAAGTTGCAACTTATAGGTGATTCTAGGAAGTCCTATCATAGGTGATTTAGGGAAAAAGTCTTGTGATAGGTGATTACGAAATGTTGTTGGCTCCAATGCCCAACAAATGATGCACTGGTCTATGCTTAAAATTCTAGAGATTCATGGCTCTCCTATGATGTAAGTATCCAACATGGTCCCCAGATAGAGCCAAATGTTGTACCCCAGATTAAAAAATTTGCTACACTCAGGCATTTTGAAGAAATGGTCAAAAGTCTTGTAAAAAACTATCAAAAAGGTCAAAACATGGATTTTGCATGTCATGCATGTTGGTCAAAAACTCAAAATTTTCAAAATCTAAGGATTTGGGTCTGCTTAGAGTGACCTAGTCTACAAAATACAAATCTCATTTTTTTGGCCCTAAATTTTCGGAAATTTTCTAAAAATAGACTTTTATGGGTTTATTTGGTTTCTTTTCCTCAATGGATGTTGGAGATTTTTCTAAAGATAAAACAAGCTAAAAATAGAATGTCTCTGGACTCTAGGGGTTCAAACTGATTTTGATTGGCTTTAAAATACTTCCCATTAGGTCGGGTCCAATGAGAATCAAGCCAAAAGATCGGGCTTTTCTCAATGGTTCAATTATGCTTTTCTAGAGGCTAAACGGAGCTCTAAAGTAATCGCTGGAGGTTGCACAACCCCGTGTGTTAGATTCAAGGTCTCAAGCACTGCTACGTGATCAAGAAACAATGACATATGCTTGAAGAATGAAGAACTAAGGAGGGAAGCTGAAGGAATCTTGAAAGTTGCAAATTTTGAATAAGTTTGGAGATCCTAGGCGCCCCTGCTTAGTCTAGGCGCCTAGCCATTCATGCCAGAATATTTTTCAACCCTGGTTGTTGAGAATGAAGCAAACAGTGAGAATGAAGGAAAAGTTGAAAATTTCAAATAAAAAACTAACACTAGAGAGTAAAGGCGCCCATGCTAACTAGGGGTTCCCAGCCTTTCAATGTGCCAAATGATGGAGTTAGGGTTCATGCCACCAAGATGTTTTGTTCAGAAGCTTTCTGGCTCCGTAGTGAATCCAACAATAGGTACATTAGATCAATCTATTAGCTATAATCTCATATCAAACAGAGGAGTTCCATCAAGGAGCAAATTGGAAATTATGGAAATTACCAAGAAAAAAATCTATCTCTAGGATCCTTGGGTGCCCCAACTCGCCAGGGGCGCCTAGGGTTTTGGAGGGTTAGATTCAAAGATTAGGGTTTGCAAATATAATCATTGTCTTTGGAATTCTTCAAGCTATCGAGTGGATATCCCAACCAAATCATTGAATTCATCAATTGTCAGAAAATTCAGATAAAACGGAAGACAAAACATGAGGAACAAAATAGATCAAAATTGAAGGTTGAAAACATCCAAAAATGGTTGTCTGGAAATCATGGATGCCCCAGGTAGCTAGGGGCACCCAAGCTTTTGAGGATCTTAAAGTGAAAATTAGGGTTTTTCACCTCCAAAACATTTCCTTCAGAATTGATTAGGCTTTTCACCAGATTCATTAGCCAGCTCATCAGATTTCTTAGGCACCAAATATCATAGATTGAATGGAGGGGTAAAATTGTGGAAAACATAAAAGTCAAAGTTGAAAGATGAAAACCATTTAAAATATTCTAACTCTGGAGGAGTTGGAAACCCCAGCTAGCCAGGGGCACCCAAGCTTTTGACCCCCCAAAACTACTTTTCCAAGCTAGCCACCTCTAGAAGATCTTTCACATAATACTTCAAGCTATCCAACACATCTGACAACTAGTTCATTGGGCCATTCAAGCATTTGGAAATGAAAAATCAATAGAGAATCCATCTAAAGGATAGAAAACATAAAAATTGAAGAACATCATAAAAATGGCTAACACTAGGAGCCATGGGCGCCCCAGGTATCCAGGGGCACCCATGATTTGGGGGCCCAAATGATGTTTTTAGTAGACATTGCCTCCAGATCAATCTTCTATGATTTGGTCAGGCTCTACAACAAGATCATCTGCTAGCTCATAGGATCAATTTGGTGGCCGAAATGAATATTAAATTGAGGGCATATTATCAAGCAAAAGTTAAAAATTTCAAAAAAAATGGCTAACACTAGGATGCATGGGTGCCCTAGCTATCCAAGGGCGCCTAATTTTTCATGCCTTAGTGAAATTTTCAAATTTCCTCATGCATCGTCCAAACAATGTCCACATTCGATGAACCTGCTCAAGATTGGCTTCAAAAGATTTAAAGCTGGAGAATAAAGCATCTATTTTCATCCACAAAACCTATTTAAGATGTATTTGGCATTCATTATTAACACATTTTTGCAAGTGGCGTCCAAAGGAGGAGACATATAATTTTCTTAATTTCAAGCTTTGAAGGCAAAAACGTGGTGCTTTTTCAAAGTTCTTCATATTTTCTTGATCAAATCACACAAAGGCTCGCTTTTTCATGCTTCAAATTTCTAGGGTATCAATTTTCAGAAGAAGGGGGTCATCTTTTTCAATTTTCAACTATCTAGGTAGGCTTGGTTTTTGATTCTCTATAGCTTTGGAAAATTTAAAAAAAATTCAGAACATTCTTTTTCTACGCATGTCCAAGAAACCTTTAGTATTTTCAAAATCTAATCAACTGGGTCTCTCTGAAACGTGATTCTGCACAAAACCCAGCTCTCAGCTTTTTTGGGAGAATCCTAAAATTTTACGGTTTCTGCTTTTTTCAATTAGCCATCACTATTTTCCAAAATGAACAATTTGGGTCTTTCTGAAACGAAGTTCTCCACAAAACCTAGGTCTCAACTTTTTTCTAAAAAATTGCTTTTACAAGAGAAATCAGCCTTCCATTTTTAGCAATTTGTGCAAAAACTGTTTGAACATAGTCGATTTTGTAGTCAAAATTTGAGTTTTTCAACATGCAATACTCTCCCATGGAATTCAGAACCAGGTCAATGTTGTATCATGATATCATCAAAACATTTGAAACTAATTTGCATCATATAAATGTAGTGTTCAATTTGTGTGCTTTGGAAGACACAGTAAATATTGCAATCAGACATCTTGGTCATTCAGGATTGCATGCAACAGCTTCAATTCTCATCTCAATGCAAAGAATAGAGTTTGTAATTTCTTGTGTCAAGCATTACAACCTAGCAACATGATAAATTCAAGCAGCAAACGGAAGAATTGTTTACAGCCTCAAGCCAAACGATGTTGAAAAGTGCTTTTCAATACCACCTTGGCCAACAAATTTGGTCATCTCCATTGAAGAATGTGAAAAGGTGCGGCACATGAACAAGGAAAAATACCAAAAGAAAGTTGCACAAAGATGGTTGAAGGAGAAACACAACACCTTGCCAAAGAATGTTGAGTGTGGAGAATTCAAGGAGTTTGCAATAATAATTACTCTACTCAACCGAGTTACTAGTCAAGTAGAAGCCACTAAATTCCAGCCTTGGATGTTTTATATCATCTCTCACATCATTAACAAAACTGAGCTCGATGACTGGCCAACTTTGATCAGTGATAGTCTCCATCATCAAATGATCAAATATTTCAAAATCCATGAGTTTCCCATGATTTCATATCTGGTCTACCTAGTGGCCTTTCAAGGAAAATTCAGAGGATTGAATGTCAAAAAAACTCTAGATGTACAACATGTTTATCATCATTACCCTTAGCTATATTTTTCAAATTCAGCACATCATTCCAAGCGAGTGAATGATGCATTCTTGATACATATATTGAGAGACTTAGAAAATGAGTTGCATGTACAAATTTCATTTCTTTCCAGGGAAACAATGGTGGAGTGGGCTGATTGGTTTATCCAGTTTCCTACCTTCACCTACATCAAAGTGTATGGCTTCTCAAGTACTCCAGTCATGTTTCCAATATATCCCACAAATGAGGTGGCTTTCATGGATTTTCTGAGCCAAGTGTATGAATTTCACACATTCTTATGGAACTGAAAGAAGGTTGCTTTTAGCTTTCCAATTGAGATGGGTATCTAAATATGTAGATTGTCAACGGATGCCAAGGTGATCATGGGCAATGAGTTGTCTAAGTTTGGCCTCAATTTGTTCAATGAGAGGTGATCATATGATCCTTGTGGCCTTTTTGCATCCCTTCTTGGTCAAAATCAAGCACATGTGCCTGCAGTTGAAGGTTTATGGGATAATTGCAATGATGAATTTGAAGTACGAAAGCGTAGTAATAGAAGATTCACACCCTAGTAGATAGTTGATTTCCTATCAGAAGATATAGAAGGATTATCTGATGATGATGAAGAAGTACTTCTTCCTATGTACGACAGAAATCAAATTGAGCAGCAACCACTTCCACAAGCCAATTGGTCCATCAAAGAAAACACTTCAATTGAAGAAAGAATGAGTCACCTTATTAAGAACAACAAAATATTCCTAAACCTCAAGAGGAATTGAAAAGAATCTATTCTAGTCATAGAACCGTCGATAGTGTAGTCATCCCTACCTTCTTCTTCCAAACCAAAACCAACAATAAAGGCTATCAGCCACCCTCCAGAAAGTTTGAAGATTGGTAGAATGGCAAAGAGTGTAAGAAGAAAGTTGGATTTCTCTGATGCAATTTAGCAAGAAAAACCAACTGTTGTATCAGAAGTTCCACCAGAAGAGCCATTTCCGCAAGCAAAAGCAGTGCCTTTGTCACCTGATTCTCCACCATCACCAAGGTCTTCTCCAATCCATATTAATTTAGAAGATGAAGAGCTTGATGAAGTTGAAGCATAACCTCCTAGAGAAGTTAGTAAAGACATCATGTCTTGGCTTGAGAACATCTTGGGAAGGAAGAGGAGGAGACCTTCGTATTAGCTAAACTTTGCAAAACTTGACAGTGTTTACCAAGATGCACCTGTAAAGAAACCAAAGAAACAAGTTCATATAGAGAAGAATCAAGATGGTGAGATTATCATTGAGACTATTACAACCCCAGAAGATAAAGATATTGATGAGGTGGAGATTGATGATTTCACAATCATCAAGACCAATCTCAGTAGAAGCACTCGGCATACCAATGTGAACATATTTGAGGTTGTTGTAGAAAATATAAAGAATAGAGTGCTTAAAGGTGGAGAGGATAAGGCAGTGCTCAAGGCTGAAAATCGGCAACTCCGACAATATGTTTCTAATCTACTTCACAACACTTTACAAGCTACTCAATTTCTTCCAATGATTTTAGAGACATTGGCTAATCAACACTAGTTAAGATAGTTGGTTGTATATGGGAAGCATATGCGGGATTGGATAAAGGAGTTCATCATAAAGGGAATTTTTTTTCTTTTAGAGATGTATCAGTTAAGGTATAATTCCCATGATCCATGCCAAGGGGTTCAATAGTTTGAGAAAGGTATGGAAGAGGTGAAACCAATGCACAAGATAATAATTTTAGATTTGAAGACAACATATGATTCAACAGTTGCAAAAGAACACAAGAGACAGATTCTTGCATGGAGAGAACAACACCTCTTCAAGGTGAAAACTTATGAAGGAATATTTGAAGACTTAGATGAATATAGATAGAAGGTTGTTGATGTCCTCATATTCATGTGTATTTGTTCTTTGCAACTCTTTCGATATTGTCGCGGATGATGGCGGCTCGAACTTCTGATTAGCGTAAGTTGAATTCCAAAATTCTGCCCATGATACGTGATTGATCTTATTGCTAGAAAGATGAGTCGACAAGCATGATGTTAGAAAGATTCGAGCAAAGCAACCGATTTTAGGTGAAATATTTTTGAGATCAATTGCGTATACAGGAATTCCTGGAAAAGTGGAATATGGCTTTAGATGGTATCAACGCTTCTAATAGAGAGGCAGTTTCCAACTTTTTGGTGGATGTGGTTGAGATTTAAAGCAACAGTGAACTTGAAGCTTTCTCCAAACTTTCTTTCTATTCTTGTCTCATCCTTATCCATTCTTTGTGAAAGAGAAAGAATCAAGATGTAATAGTTGTCAATTTCCCTATGTTTTGGCTTTCATAGGTTCTTAGGTACTTATCTTGTTTTAGTTTTATAAATAAAGCTTGCATGTTGGAAAGTCTTAGTTGTAAAAGAAAGGAGATTTTAGGGTTCCCTACTCTTCGCTTGTGTATAAAAAAGGGCAGACTTGCCCATTTTTCTTTAATGGTTATTATGACAGCAAACTGCTGAGCCTACTTTTTCCTGCAAGTTGTTATTCAGTGTCAGTTCACCTAGTGTAAGAGCAAGATTGTATGCCTACCTTTGTTGCAAGATATTGTTCAGTTCATGTGTTACTTGTGTCAATGTATTATGGTTGATCGCAAAACTGTAAGCCTGTTATTGCTATAATCCTGCTGTCCCAGAAGTGTAATCTTTGTTATTTGAAATTTGAGAAAGGAAATCTTATGCCTACTTTGTTGCTTTGATCTATTGTCTCAAGTTTTAGTTTTATGTGTTACGCTTATATGATCTTTATTTCAGCTTGCATCTAAAAGTACAATGCGTCTTAAGGTGTATGTTGAGAGTGAGTTTATGTGAGTTTTGTGTCAAAGAATCATTCCTTGTTTACTTTTAACTCTCAAGCTCTGAGTTTACTTGAGCTATTAAAAGCGTCATTAGAGTAGGCTTAGTTGTAGTTGAAGTTCAAAAAGAGAAAATCTCAGCTATGATGCTAGAGTTTTATAACCTTATGCTCTTAGCTGAACAAAAAGATTGGCAATTAGTTTTAGTTTACTTTCTTTAAGCAACATCAATGAAGAGGGAGCTTCCCCTCCTAATTTGAAGAGCAATTAATCTATGCATAGATGTCTATTTTTAATTCACATACCAAAGGTGTGAATTGAAATGATGCACACATAGAAGCAAAAATCATGAAAAATTTGTGGTTAATAGTGAATCATTTTGTTTTGCAATTTCACCCCCTAAAAAGTTGCAATTTGTTTGAATAAATCTCAATCATAATCCCAAAAAGATTGCACGATAAAAACTTTGAAATCATATATGTAAAGATAGGTTCTAACAATTTTTGACATTTTTTCCAATTTTGACCTTGACCTACAATTTTTTCATTTGGCTAGGGTTTTATACACATTTTTGGTCCAACTAGGGTTTTACACACATTTTTTTCTATCTAACTAGGGTTTTGCATGCATTTTCTTTTGTTTGTTTGAAGGCAAAGTAAGTTAGGTTGTTTACTTTCAATTGTTATAAAAGGTGAACACATGAGAAAAATTCTAACAAATAAGTAATAGCACAACTATCATATTTTTTTCATCCATGATGAATTTCTCAAATGCATGGAGATGATTACCTTGATTATGATGATGAGTTATGAAAGGTGAATATAAATTATTTTGATAATGCCTTGTTCATCCCTTCTACATGAGAATGAACATCTTACCATTGTTGTAATGTCACAGGTAGTTAATTCCTTCCCTTTGCATAATATTTATGAATATCAACATTAATCTTCCTTTCCACTTTCTAAAGCCCTCTATGTGGTTCATCGATAGCTAATGTTCATGTGTTATTATTAATTTTAGTTTTAGGTGTATTAAGTATTTTAATTAGTATTTAAATTTAATAAGTTTAATATTTATTATTAATAAAATTATAATATTTAGAGCTATAAAATGATAAATTATATTTTAGTATACTAATTATTATATTATATAATAATATATCTTTTAATTTGTATTTACTCTGTTTTAATATTTTTAATTTGTATTTATTTGATCTTATTATATTAATATTATATAATATATAATTATATATAGATTGTCATATCCAATTTGCATTAGGGTGTTAAAAATAATAATTGTATCCATATTGGATAGTACTATTTTAGAAGGTTTTGAAAAATAGTTGTATCAATATCCATATCTAAGCAACTCTATTAATAAAACTATTAAATCTATCATAAAGGAATATAAAAAGGTTGTTACAACGGTGTGCATTAATTAGCATTCAATCTTCCACAACATTAACCACTCGTGGATATGGAATAGACCATAATTCTAATTTCTATGTAACATCTAGTGTTGATAATTCTTGTATAGACTAATCCTAATATCCCTTGTTAATGTGGGAAAATAACAACTCATCCATAGTGATTGAAGACCTAAGGCTAAGTCTCACATTTTATAAGAATTGATCTTTGTCTTCCTCTTAACACATCTTACAAAGTAGATTATAATTGAAAGTGTCAAAACTATTAGTATCTAGTTATCATTTATGCATTATGTGTGATTGAGACCTCCATCCATGCATCATTTTTGTTTTCTTTTCTCTCTTTTGGAGAGGGGTTTTTTTCCATAGGGTTTTTTTCCTTTTCTCCAGTTGTGAGAGATTGCATTGTAAATGGATACCTAACATGGTTGTGTAGTCGAGACCCATATTGCATCTTCATTTTTGTATAATAATTCTCCCTAAGTTACACTTAAGGGGGGGTGTTGGAGTAAATGGTTTTTACCATTTACCCGCTTAAGCTTACTTAGGTAGAATAGTTTAATTAATTATTCTAGGTAGTTTTGTTTCTCGTATCGGAAGTTTTATAACCGTTCCTTTTTCTTGCCTTTAAAAGGTTGTACCAGTATGTATTTTATTCATCTCAAATTTATTCACTCATTTTTGGTGAAATAACATATCTACTTCTCTCGTGCATTGTGAAGGTGTTTTGTTGTAGATGGTGCTCCTAGGAGGAGGATGACACCAACATGGTATCAGAGCCAACCATTCTGCTCCCCTTCCTAAAAAATTTCATCAAAGTGTTTGAGATCGTTTATTTTCTCGACATTTTAAATTTTTTAAATTTCAAAATTGCTGCTATTTTCTCTTATTTTTTATTATTTAAATTTCCTATTGTTGGAAAATATCCTGGAGCAATTGAGGCATCATTTTTAGTTTGCTATATTTGAGGAGGGTTGCAATCAAAGGTTGAGGTCAACCCCGATTACATGCCTATGTTCATTTTTTTATTTGAAGGTGTTTCAAACCTTCGCTTGCATCCTTTGTACCTACATTGGCATTGATCAAATTATAAGACTCAAAACTTGTAGAGAGGCAATTCTTTCTGATTTGTGGAGGCTGCGATTCAATTTTGAGGCTGAAATTTTCCTATGAGAGGCATTTTTCCATCTGCATGAGGGGGATCGATTTACCATTTGGAAGGCAACGATATGAAGGCACTGGAGGCGTTTCCTTTTGCTATGGATTT
>VDFB02215695.1:0-25218 GCA_007258455.2 Sequoia sempervirens
TACTCTTCTTCATAATGGAAGGGATCATGACATGCTCAATGTTTGTCCTAGCAAGGTGTCTTCATGCCTATTTTTGGGCATGTTGTGCCCCCACTCTATCTTGTGTAGAGTCGACACCTCTACCTTGGAACTCTTGCATGTCGAATTAGTTTGGGATCTTATTGAGGACAAACTTGCAATGGAGTTTTCTCAAAAAGTACTACGAGACCTGATTGTTATTGCATGGAGGATGGTTAAAAACCATCCAAAAAATACCCCACAAATATTATTTATCTCTTGGTATTGGCACCAATGGATAGGGAACATCCTACATTTCATGTAGGGGTACATTGGTTCATGGGTTGGTGAACAATGCACACAAGTTGGATTTCAATTTTTATTTTATTTTATTTGTTCATAGGATAATTTTTCAACATAAAAATTTATTTCTTCTTTCTTCTTGTTTGATCATGTGTTAATTTGACCACTCCTGGAATCTATGTGAGAGATCATGATAGATTATTCTAGTGAAGTGTCGAGGGTAGATCAATGGAAGGTTGTTCCGCTTAGATCTCTCAAATTTTTAATTATTGTTTCAAGTTATTTCTTATTGTTTTCTATCTTCCCTAGGATGTTTTCTTGCTTCTTGGGAGGATGTTGAGGCATTGTTGGAGGGGTTTGTTGTAATTGTTCTTCACTAGGGTTTTTTGAATTGGTGAATGAGGGTTTTCATGAATTGTTGTGGGATTTTCAATTACTAGAAATTAAATAAAATTCATTAAAAGCCATTTCTATATTGATATTTAATTGAAATTTTTACATTAAAAAATAATAAAACTTACCTCCTCGACCATGGGGACTTCATGGTGGCATTTTGGTGATAATTTGGTAACTTCACATTGTGAGCACACTATTGGATGGTCACTATCTACTATTTTGTAGGTGAGAGGTTGAGTTCAAATGAGCTCTACCTCTTTGCTATTTTGTTTTCATGTTTTACATAACACTCGAGTGCATTATAATGTGCTTGTGTTATGTCTTGTATGGGACCAAAAAGTGGCATGAAAACTTTTTATTCTTCCATCTTTCTGCACTTACCTTATTATAAGGTGATAATGGTCAATCGACCATCATGACATGTTTGGATTTTATGAATTAAATATGTATGAAAATTAAACTCTATAACCGTAATTAGGCACTGATTTATTTGTATGCATTCCCTTAATTTCAAAATTTCTCTTAAAATGATAAATAATTTACCAATTGTAAATTATTTGTAATTATTTTCCAACTTCATGAAATGGCCAAAAGATTAAAAGAAATAAACCAATTATTGTATACACTTGTGTAAATCCTTATCAATTTGTATAAAGTTCAATATATGCTAGGAACTATGATATAATTTTATCATTTACTTTCATTCAACATCATAAAGGGGAACCCACCTAGGTCCTGCAGAGCCTAAAGTATAGAGTAGAATAGTTGTCAAGTATATATCTTTTTCATTATCCAATATTTCAATGTTTTTAAGAATAAGACATCACAAATATTTAGAATTCATTGAAATATGGGTTGGAGAACCAACAAGTTCTAGATGTTAGTTGGTTACAAGAGAAGTAAGTGTTGCTGATTTTATTTTTGATTTTAAGAAAAATATTTTTGAAAAGTATGCAAGACAGCCACAAGTATCGATGGTTAGATCAATAGTTCAATATGTGTATCTATTTTTTCTTGATTGGAACTATTATCTCTATAATTTATTTTGTAGAAAATTAAACTTTGAAACCACGAAATGAAGTCCAATTTTATTATTACAATTCTATTCAAATTTCTATTTTTATTTATAACATATATAAATATGCCCTTGATGGTATATAAGAGAACAAAATGATAATGAGGGAGTACCATTTTTACATGAGTGATGATCAATATCACTCTTTAAAGTATGTATAATATTATTTTCAATTTTTTTTTTTGGTTTTTACATGAAAAATATATTAGAATATTTCAACATCTAACTGGGTTAGATAATTACATTAGTCAATTCAAGAATGCTTGTATGCTTTATTGGTTGAGTACAATGCATGGAAGGAAGGGTATACGTCATATTTGAAGTTTATTGAAGATGGGAATGAAAAAAAGATGCAATGACAGGGTGGAAAACTACTCACAATCACCATTCAAAGTGATTCCAACCCACTTTCCACTCAAAAAACTCAATTCTCAACTTGTTTTCAATCTTCTACCTAGTCTTCATACTAGGTCAGCCAACCTACTTTTCTTGACACAACTTTCAAATTTTCCAAACAAGCTCTGCAACAAATCATCAATCTAGGCACCCATTTATGCCTCCTTCCACATATCCCAATCCCTCTTAGGACTCCTTTGGAACAACTATCTCAAAACCCGCTTTCCACATTGAACTAGCCTTGAATTAGGCCTCTTATCCAAAGAGACACAACTTTAAACTTACAAAAAACTCTTGAAACCACTAGAAAGTCAAATAAAAACCTTCGAAACCTCAAATTATCAAACTTTCAAGCCACAACTCACCCATTAAGACCCATTTTCATAATACCCTCACTTTCTTCACAATTAGCTAGGGCTTATTGAAAATCACATGCCCAAACCTCTCAGAAACTTAAAACCACTTCCAACAGACCTATTTGTTCCTGCACAAGCTCATTTCATCCTTCTATCATGCTTCCCTCAAGTTTCCTATACTCTTCCTTCACAAAACCACTCTATTTCACTAGTTTTCACCCTTGATCAACTAGGGTTGCATGCCTCTTCCCACATTTGATATCCTCTGACCTATCAGACCTTCAAAACATATCACAATACATCTTCTCACATAGATTTCATCAATTTCTTTCAAGTTCTCAACCCTTTTCTTCAATTCCTCATCTCTAGCCTTGTTCTAAGGGCTTAAATTTTGAGTTTTTACCAGGGCAACACAAAGTTCTTTACAAATATCTTTTACCAAACCTAAAAATATATGCCTACACCTACAACTAATATACTAGGCCCATTCCACCAAGAAAAAATTCATACATAAAGGCGGAATGGCCTTTTAGATCATTTTAAACCTCAAACCCTTACACCCCTATTTTTAGACTAGTTTTTAATGATCAGCCTCTAAATTGCTTATGACACAATGAAATCCCACAAGAATGAATACAATTCAAAGAAAAAATAGTCTACCAAAAGATTAAAATAATTTCAAATCATATTCCTATTGTATGGACCCGTACACAGGCTAGGAATGGCAAGAAATTGAGATATTTTATTGAGTTTTCTCCTTCAAAATCCTTCAACAAATCCATACATCGATGAAACTCCCATATTTAAATACTTTCCACACCTAACTAATTGCTTCAAATTCTTATAACAACCTTTCAAATAATATGACCGTTGGTCTTCTCACAATTACAATTTTTGCAACTTTATAACGTTTTCATGACAACTTTTGTGCAAACTTAGCAACTTTTAAACAATTACCCTACCAAGACTCCTAAGACCATAAAACTTTGATTCTCCTTCTTGTCCTTGCAATGACTTCATCTTGACCTTTGGCTTAGATTTTTCCATGCTGAACAACCCTTCTCTTGCATTGTCCTCTTGAATCTGCATCACCACGCTCTGGTTTGTTTTCATCAACTCCATCCATCTGTTCTTACTTTGTTCTTCCTCTTTACTCACTAAAAAACAATCTACACTCTGACTATCAACTTTCATCTTAACTCTTGGCTTGACTCCCATCATCAGGATCATCAAAACAAGGAAGTAGCGAGATAATTCCTTCACTTTTTGCCTCTTACCCTTTCCTCTCACAACCCTTTTTAGGTTCTCTATGCTTGGAACCACTTTCATGGTAGAATACAACTGCCCCATAACAAATTTTGTCAACCAAGAATAAGCCTTTTTCCTAACCTCAGCAACATCATGCTTCTCCACTTCATTTGACTTCATCCACATTTCTTTTAGCCTTTCATTTCACAACTTCACAACATCCTCATCATCACTTCCAGATCCTTGAGAGTTTCTCAGAACACTTTGCTTCCTCATTCCCATCTCTCTGCTTTGTGACTACTAACTTTCATTCTCCCTCAAATTGTTTCATTAAACTCTTTCAATTGACCATGGTTTTCCCTTGCATTTTATTAACTTTGACACATTGATTTTCACTATCTCTTTATTCTCTTCCTATTTTATTTGATGGACTTTGTCCCTTTATTAACTTCTCCTTTTATCACTGACTTTGCCTTCATTTGTCCTTTCTTACCGGATACACTTTCTATTTACACTTTGAGGCAGCTTTTTTGTTCATCCCTCAATCATTATACATCTTTTCTACTATTTTTGTTTGTTCTTCAGAACTATCACCTTTCTATGACTCAGACTGTACTTTTTCCTGTCCTCCTCTGTCCTGATCTTTTCATCTTCCATTCTAGATCTTAAATCAATTCTCTTTATTCTCCTTTATCTCTCAGGAGCGAACACACTTTATTTGTACTTTGATCAGCAGACTATCCTTTATTATCACTATCCTTTAATTTATCTACTTTTCTCCCTTAAGTTTTATATTTGTAATATTTTCACCACTTTAATTTTCAATTTCCACATCTCTAACTTAATCTATTTACATCTTAAGACCTTTCCATTAGTCTCCTTAACACTTTATCATTAAAACTTGTTAAGCGACCTTTTGTTATCAGACATTTGTTTCTCCTTGTGCCCTTGTCCAAATAGTGGACAATATTCTTCTCCTATTGTGACTTCATCAAACCTTTCTTACCATTTTCTAGGAAACTCTCTTTCATTCATCACATCTCTTTCTCTTTTTAGGATCTTTGTCCCAAAATTCTTCTCAAAAATCTTTGCATCTGATCTTCTCATCACTGTCTTGTCATCACATGACTGTCCTAACTGAAATCTTCTCTTTTCTTCATCATACTTTCCATTCTTGTCTTGAACCCTTAAGGTCATTTAACCTTTGACCTTCACTAACTCAGTCTCTCTCATTAACTCATCTTCTCCTTTTCTCTTTAACATTGCACCTATGTCAATGATGGTTACCTCAACATTCTTCTTCTTTGTAATGGCTGCACTTTCACTATAATTACCTTTCTCATGCCTCATAGACTCTCTTATGTCCTGCATTAGTATTCTTGTTTTCTTGCTTTTTCCCCGATTCTTCAATATCAATGGAATCAAATTAAATGAAACTCCATCCTTCATTATCCTATAGATATTGCATCTTCCATCATATAGAGAAAACCTTTCATATATCCATGGAATTCCCAACAACAAATGACATATTCTCATAGGTAGAATATCACATAAATTTTTATCTTTATATGCACCAATATGAAACTCAACCCAAGTTTGTTCCTTGACCAACAAAGAATGCACCCCATTCAACCAAGAAAAAACGTAAGGTGATTCATGAGGAAATATTACTAATTGAAAATTTTCAACCATCTCCTGAGATACCAAGTTATCTAGACTACCTGAATCTACCATCATAGTACATACCTTACCTTGACACTTGCAGGTGGTCTTGAAAATTGCATTCCTCTGTGTTGATTCACTGATCTCCTTTGCCATGTTGTCTAACCTTCAACCAATCACCTTCAGGGATCTACTATCTACACTCTGATACCACTTGATGCAATTATAGGGTGGAAAAATACTCACAATCACCATTCAAAGGGATTCCAACCCACTTTCCACTCAAAAACTCAATTCTCAACTTGTTTTCAATCTTCTAGCTAGTCTTTCTACTACGTTAGCCAACCTACTTTTCTTGACACAACTTTCAACTTTTCCAAACAAGCTCTGCAAAAAATCATCAATCTAGGCACCCATTTAGGCCTCCTTCCACATATCCCAATCCCTCTTAGGAATCCTTTGTAACAACTATCTCAAAAATTTCTTTCCACACTGAACTAGCCTTCAATTAGGCCTCTTTTCCAAATATACACACCTTTAAACTTACAACCAACTCTTGAAACCACCAAACAGTCAAATAACAACCTTCAAAACCTTAGATTATCCAACTTTCAGGCCACAACTCGCCCATTAAGACCCATTTTCACAATACCCTCACTTTCTTCACAACTAGCTAGGGCTTATTGAAAATCACATGCCCAGACCTCTCACAAACTTAAAACTTATTTCTCCCTACACAGGCTTATTTCATCTTTCTATCATGCTTCCCTCAAGTTTCCTATACTCTTCCTTCACAAAACCACTCTATTTCACTAGTTTTCACCCTTGATCAACTAGGGTTTCATGCCCCTTCCCAAATTTAATCTCCTCTAACCTCTTAGACCTTCAAAACATATCACAATACATCTTCTCAAACATATTTCATCAAGTTCTGAACCCTTTTCTTCAATTCATCATCTCTAGCCTTGTTCTAAAGGCTTAAATTCTTATTTTTTACCAGGGCAGCGTGGAGTTCTTCACAAATATCTTTTCCCAAACCTAAAAATCCATGCCTACACCTACAAATAATTTACTAGGCCCATTCCACCAAGAAAAAGTTGATATAGAAAGGTGGAATGGCCTTTTAGATCATTTTAAGCCTCAAACCCTTACACCCCTGTTTTCAAACTAATGTTTAATGATTGGCCTCTAAATTGCTTATGACACAATGAAATCCCACAAGAATGAATACAATTCAAAGCCAAAACAATCTACCAATAGATTCAAATCATTTCAAAGCATATTCCTATTGTATGGACCCATACACAAGCTGGGGATGGTGAGAAATATAGAAAATAATAGGAAATTGAGATATTTTATTGAGTTTTCTCCTTCAAAATCCTTCAACAACTCCATACATCGATGAACTTCCCCTATTTAAAAAATTTCCACACCTAACTACTTCAACTTACTATAACAACCTTTCAAATAATATGACCATTGGTCTTCTCACAATTACACTTTTTGCAACTTTACAACATTTTCATGACAACTTTTATGCAAACTTAGCAACTTTTAAACAATGACCCTACCAAGACTCCTAAGACCATAAAACATTAAAAAATGGCCTATCATGGCCTTATTCCACATGATTATGACTCTGGAAACCTAATTAGACTATTTTCAAAAAATTGAGCTCCAAGGTGCCCCTGTATCATTCACCAGGCCATAAGATTTCTTCCAAGTCCCTTGGAAGCCTTCATCCTTTGAACCTGCAACAATTCTATGTTCTCCAACCTTTGATGCTCCTTCTTGTCCTTGCAATGACTTCATCTTGACCTTTGGCTTAGATTTGTCCATGCTTAATAGCCCTTCTCTTGCATTGTCCTCATGAATCTGCATCACCATGCTCTGGTTTGTTTTCATCAGCTCCATCCATCTGCTCTTACTCTATTCTTCCTCTTTACTCACTACAAAAAAATATACACTCTGACCTTCACCTTTCATCTTAACTCTTGGCTTGACTCCCATCATTAGGATCATCAAAACAAGGAAGTAGCAAAAGACTCCCTTCATTTTCTACCTCTTACCCTTTCCTCTCACAACTCTTTTCAGGTTCTCTATGCTTGGAACCACTTTCATGGCAGAATACAACTACCCCATAACAAATTTTGTCAACAAAGGACAATGCTCTGTCCTAACCTCAACAACATCATGGTTCTACACTTCATTTGGAGACTTATCCACATTTCCTTTTTAGCCTTCACTTGGCCAATCTCTGTCAACATCTTATCATCAATCTCTTCCATCCTTGAGACCATCTAAAAATGATTTAATTCCTCATTCTCACCTCTCATGGTGACTGCAACTTCCTCATTCTCCTCAAATCCTTTCACAAACTCTTTTACTATCCTTTACCATTCTCCTTGGCTTACCACATTTTCTAAATTCTTGTCCCTTACTGAACTCTCCCTCTTTATCATCACTGTATTCTCAGATTCTTTTCCTTCTTGTCCCTTCAATGGACAATACACTTCTCTTACCACGCTCTCTATGCGCTTGTCTTCATCTTCAACCGTCATACATTCTTTCACTATCCTTTTGTCTAGGCTCTCTATAACCTTCACCTTCATGACCTACATCAAATTTTTTTCCTTCACTTCCTTATACTCTTTCTCTTTCCCTCTACATGGGCTCTTTGCATCTTCCATTCTCAGACCTTGAATCAAATTTTCTGCTTCCTTTACCTCTTTGTTTTTAGACACACAAAATTTTGTTTTGGAAGTACTTGACTGCTCACCATCCTCTTTCCCTTTCAAGGGACACATCACTGTCCCCACCATAATCTCTTCAATTTTCCCAAGCCTTACATGGCTTTCCATAATCTTTTCACTCAATTTACATTCACTCAACATCTCAACCTTCAATCTCTTTACATCTAAGACCTCTTTTCCATTAGGTCTCCCAACACTTTTATTGTCAAACACTTTATGCTTTTCATCTTCTCTATTATTAGACATCTGCTACTCCTTGTGCCCTTTTCCAATCAATGGGAAATATTCTTCTCCTCTTGTGACTTCATCAAACCTTTCTTTCCATTTCCTAGGTAACTCTCTTTCATTCATCACATCTCTTTCTCTTTTTAGGATCTCTGTCCCAAAATTCTTCTCACAAATCTTTGCATCTGATCTTCTCATCACTGTCTTGTCATCACATAACTTTCCTAACTGAAATCTTCTCTTGTCTTCATCATACTTTGCATTCTTGTCTTGAACCCTTAAGGTCATTTCACCTTTGACCTTCACTAACTCAGTCGCTCTCATTAACTCATCTTCTCCTTTGCTCTTTAATATTGCACCTCTATCAATGTTGTTTGCCTCAACATTCTTCTTCTTTGTAATGGTTGCACTTTCACTATAATTACCTTTCTCATGCCTCATAGACTCTCTTTTCCCCTGTATTAGTACTCTTGCTTTCTTGCTTTGTCCCTGATTCTTCTTTATCAATGGAATCAAATTAAATGAAACTCCATCCTTCATTATCCTATAGCTATTGCACCTTCTATCATATAGAGAAAACCTTTCACATATCCATGGAATTTCCAACAAAAAATGACATATTCTCATAGGTACAATCTCACATAAAATTTTTATCTTTACATGCACCAATATGAAACTCAACCCAAGTTTGTTCCTTGACCAAAAAAGTATGCTCCCCATTCAACAAAGAAACAACACAAGGTGATTCATGAGGAAATATTACTAATTGAAGCTTTTCAACCATCTCCTGAGATACCAAGTTATCTCGACTACCTGAATCTACCATCATAGTACATACCTTATCTTGACACTTGCAGGTGGTCTTGAAAATTGCATTCCTCTGTGTTGCTTCACTGATCTCCTTTTCCATGTTGTCTAACCTTCAACCAATCACCTTCATGGATCTACTATATGCACTCTGATACCACTTGATGCAATGATAGGGTGGAAAACTACCCACAATCACCATTCAAAGGGATTCCAACCCACTTTCCACTCAAAAACTCAATTCTCAACTTGTTTTCAATCTTCTACCTAATCTTCCTACTAGGTCGGCCAACCTACTTTTCTTGACACAAATTTCAACTTTTCCAAACAAGCTCTGCAACAAAGCATCAATCTAGGCACCTATTTAGGTCTCCTTCCACATATCTCAATCCCTCTTAGGACTCCTTTGGAACAACTATCTCAAAATTTGCTTTCCACATTGAACTAGCCTTGAATTGGGCCTCTTTTCCAAAGAGATAGACCTTTAAACTTACAACCAACTCTTGAAACCACCATACAGTCAACTAACAACCTTCAAACCTTAGATTATCCAACTTTCAGGCCACAACTCGCCCATTAAGACCCATTTTCACAATACCCTCACTTTCTTCACAACTAGCTAGGGCTTATTGAAAATCACATGCCCAGACCTCTCACAAACTTAAAACCACTTCCAAAAAACTTATTTCTCCCTGCACAAGCTTATTTCATCTTTCTATCATGCTGCCCTCAAGTTTCCTATACTCTTCCTTCACAAAACCACTCTATTTCACTAGTTTTCACCCTTGATCAACTAGGGTTTCATGCCCCTTCCCACATTTGATCTCCTTTGACCTCTCAGACCTTCAAAACATATCAGAATACATCTACTCACATAGATTTTGTCAAGTTCTTTCAAGTTCTCAACCCTTTTCTTCAATTCCTCATCTCTAGCCTTGTTCTAAAGGCTTAAATTTTGAGTTTTTACCAGTGTAGCACAAAGTTCTTCAAAAATATCTTTTCCCAAACCTACAAATCTATGCCTACACCTACAACTAATCTACCAGGCCCATTCCACCAAGAAATAATTGATACAAAAAGGTGGAATGGCCTTTTAGATCATTTTATGCCTTAAACCCTTACACCCCTATTTTTAGACCATTTTTTAATTATCATCCTCTAAATTGCTTATGACACAATGAAATCTCACAAGAATGAATACAATTCAAAGCCAAAAAGGTCTACCAATAGATTCAAATCATTTCAAAGCATATTCCTGCTGTACGGACCCGTACATAGGTTGGGAATGGTGAGAAATACAGAAAATAATAGGAAATTGAGATATTTTATTAAGTTTTCTCCTTCAAAATCCTTCAACAACTCCATACATTGATGAAATTTTCCTATTTAAACATTTTCCACACCTAACTAACTGCTTCAACTTCCTATAACAACCTTTCAAATAATATGACCGTTGGTCTTCTCACAATTACACTTTTTGAAACTTTACAACATTTTCATGACACCAATCCCCAAATAAAACAATACAACACATAAAACACCAGTCCTACCATAATACAATGATTAAGCTTGCAAATCTATTCAATGCAACACATACCTGTGCTACAGTCACTACTGATACTCTTCCTCATTGAAAATCATCTTTTGATGTTGGCACACTGTCTTTTCTTCACACTTTTTCTTCAATTTACACCCTTTTGACAAGTTTTCTTCACACTAGTGTAATTATACTTTACATACATACTCAAGTCCCATCACGTGCATTTGAACATTTGAAATATATATGTGGAATTACATTAACACTCTTCTATGTCACTCATGGATCCGCAAATAGCTAGGACAACATAAGGTGGAACTAAATTCAATTTACATGAAACGTGTAATAGGTTGGTCCTATTTAAATTTTAGTTGCCACCAATAGAACATGATGTTTTGCACTACACATGGACCTTAACTAGGTCCTATCCTAACACCACATGTAAGATTTGAATTCTGGAAGCTACTAGCTATTATCACACATGCCTTGAACTCCAACTGGTTGATAGACAAACTCAAAGAACCTTCTGCCACTTCAATATTTTTGCATGATAAAGATATCCTCCAGAAACTTTGGAATATGATAGAACTAGTATAGGAATACTCTCCTTTTGAACTGCATAGAAAAACTAAATTTCTGAAAGAAATGCTGACCACATTTGTATAGCGAGAGGAATATCTCAGCCCATAAGATATCCTTGTGCAAATTTCTAGACCACCATAGTCATAGTGACTGAATACTCTACATGGCATTTTAAACATACAATACACACCAAATTTTAGAAGGGAAATCACTCCTCAATAAAAAAATGATGTATGTTACTTAATATAGGATTTGATTGATTAGACAATGATAGTAAAATTTCCAACATAAATAGGTATGCAACCATACCAAACCATTGATATACATCATGCTTTTGGAATTGAGTCAAAGAGAGTATAATGATAATTCTAGTACTCCAATATTTTTAATTCTTGACAACCTTTGACAACATTATTCTTCATCAATAGCACATCTTTAACATCAATGACAACCTATGTTCAACAATCTCCCCCTTTATCATTAATGAAAAACACCAAAATGTTGGGCCACAAAACCAGTTGGAAACACACGAAGATGTTTACTCCCCCTTAGAATGATTTATCATTTGTAGCTGTGAGTACCATAAATCTACAAATAGCCTAAACCTCAATACTCATTAGCAATGGGTTAGTTCAAGCTATGCAAACCTACAAATGCTCGTATGAAATAATACATCATACCTCATAAAAAAAATAACAAAACCAACTAATTGAAAGCATAAAAGAAGCACAATGTATACCTATTCCATAGTGGATTGGTGCCACTTTGATATGAAAAGTGGCCCTTTCCCAACCCTTGACAAGCTCAATGATCAAAATGCCTTGAAGATGCTATGCTATGAAGTGGACAAAATTAGCTCTCAATGTGAAGAGAGTAACTTTTCTCTAGATTGTGGATGATCAAAATGAAGGATAACATCTCCATTTATAGAAGAATTTGATGAGAGAAGAGGAAAATGGGATGAATGTGGGACTAATCTTGAGCCAATGACAAGATTCCACTTGTCAAGATGTGAGAGGATGAAGGGTGAGCACATTTTGACAAATGTGCCAATAAATGACATTAGGTGGCTTTTCAAATTTGAAATTTGGCTTGTTGGAGGGAGAAGAAAGGATCTTAAATGCCAAGTGGGGGACATGTAAGAGGGGAGTTAATGCTATGTTGGAAGGGACAAGTCATTTGAGAGGGAGATTTGAAATGGGGAAATATTCCAACTTTTATGCCATGTTGATGGAAATTAGAAGATTTAATAAATCAATTAAATGATTTATTTGTCCAAATGGGAAAAGCTAGAGGATGTGACATGGATTACAATTAGATTTAATCATGATTTGATTAACTTAAGTGAAGATTAGGTGATTTGACCTATTTGATTTAGATTTATGGATTAAAATAAATCAAAAGGAGATGGAAAATGATTTAGACTTAGTTAAATAAATATTTTGATTTATTTAGCTAAAGGGGATGATGTTAGTGTTAAAGATGAATCTATTTAATTTAAATGGAGGACTTTAGAGATTGATTAAATAAGATTGGTTTATTTAATTAAAGATGAAATTTAGGATTAAATAAATAAAATGATTTATTTAATCAAAAGAGGATAATGATTTAATCAAATAAATTTGATTTATTTGATTAACAAAGGAATTAAGATGAGTTAATTAAATGGTCAATAGAGGGGTGATTAAAGAAGAATCGAAGTTAGTTGATCAGGATATTTTTCATGTCTACATTTTTCCCCTCTTTGGAGCAATGCACTTGTTGCGTTGGTTCAAAGAATAAACTTGTCATGATCAAAATTCAAAAAAATTCTGATTTTTTCAGATGCCCTTGCATAAAGAAGTATACTAGTACATTGCCCCCTCGAGAGATCAAGCGAAAAAAATCGTTTTGAGGGTCGATCTCGCAACAAGGAGGTTCAAGATGGACGTATGGATGGTTATGATGATGATGCAAATGAGATGGTTTCAAGATGCTTAGAATAACCAATCTATGTTATCCTAAACAACTTAAATGATGATGCAATGCATTTGAGATGGATGATGTGACGATGCCTATATGATTATGCAATGGATATTTTACGAGAATGTATGATTTTATGAGATGCTTAGACTAATGGATCTATATTATGATGATGATCAATATGATATGATATGATGTGTAGTATGTTGATGGTTTGTGGATGCAAGATGGATGCATTGGTGATGATGATTAACTATCCTGGTATGATGTTAGTGTGGAAAAGAAGAAATAGGATGATGAAAAGAGGATTCAACAAGCCAACTTTATGAGAGATGATGATGAGAAATGGATGATTTTCTTATCAGGAATTAGGACTTTAAAAGGGCCACTTACCTTATGTTTGATTACACACATAAGTATGATACATCAAGGTATAAAGAACCAGGATGGCATTGTACCTAGTGTGATGGACTTTGACTCGACAATTAGATAGGAGTATTTTTGTTCACACCTAGCATACAAAACCTTATTCAAAAATGCAGTTCAGATATTCAAAACATCTCAGACCAAAACATAGGAAGGTAAGCCTTCCCATGTGGTCAACAAGATACCTAAAACATCCTCTCTACATGTAAACAAAGCACGTATGACCAAGGTTATATTACAAAAATATCCAACAAGCACATCAGATAAAAGATAATGATCATTGCCCCATTCCTATCTCTCTAAATCCTTTTGTTCAGACATCATCGAGAGGTCCTTGGAATGAGCGCAATAAGATAAATCAAAAGAGAAAGATGAAGTAAACAAACAAGCTAATGTTCTTCAATACCACTAGCCAAGACTAAACTACGGTGATGCCTGATGTTTTCCTTGTCCATTGTAGGAAGGATGCATCCTAGGACATGATGATATTAGATGATTGATTTGGGATTGATTGTATGATAGGCTATTGAAAGATTTGGCCAACTTACTTACTTATTGACCTAGACTTGAGACCTTGACGTTTGGGTTTTCACTTTTAACACATGAACTTGACTTGACTATTTCACATCAAAGGTTAGAGGTGATGATTGCTTATTGTGAGTGATGTTTATTGTGGGTGAAGCGAGATAGAGACGGATGATTTTTCAAATATTTGGATGTTTTGGGTTTGCGTCTTTGGTATTTTCAGTTTACAAATATTTGATTTTCAAAATTTTCAATGTTTTTTTGTTTTCACGAGATTTTGACAGAGACTAACTAAAGACCTATCCTAGGGGCCTCGGGGGCTGATCAGTGTTGTGCCTCATGTTTCACACATAGAGACCACGTAGTTGAGACTTGAAGTTATTGATGAGATGTGAACAGAGTTTATCTGCGTGATTCTAGAGGACTGACTTAAGTGTCTTGGGGGATGATCAAAGATAAACCTTGCCTACATTCAAGGCTCAGAGACCCGGAGTTTGACAAGATGACTCTATTTTTTGAATTTTTGACTAACTATTTGACTTATTTTTGGTTTTTTGATATGTTTTGAATGTTTTTGGATTTTCCTGGTTTTTCTGATGTTTTTGGATTTTTGGATTTTCTGATTTAGGGACTTCAAGAATATACATGAATCTGATCCGATGAGAACATTCCCCTAGCATGATGCAATAGACTACTTCGATAAAGGGAGGACAAAATGACCTTGAGGGTGGGCCGAGTAGTACTAGGAGGGATCATGATACGAACACAAGACCAAGCTATGATGCAGATGCAGATGGGTGATGGATGAGGATATGGAATGCGATGGAAGATGGATGTGTAATGGATGGATGGTGCAGAACGAGTCACAAAGACCCTAGTAGATGGAAAATTCTTATTTACACATGGTGGCACTATTTGCCAGTTTTTCACCAAGGTACTTTCCCAAAGCGCCACCGAAGTGGTTTTCACTACAGGACGATTTTTTTCTTTACTATTTTTGATCATTTTTTTGATTTTTTGCTTTTTTGATTTTTTTGTTGTCACCAAGATGCCTATTTGCTAGGTTTTCATCAGAATGACTATTTTTTTAGGACATTTTTTGATTTTTTGATTTTTTGGTTCTATACCTTGCAAGATTAGGCATAAATTTTTTAAAGATGGGAGTTGTTCATGGGCTCTTACAGAGGTTCCCCTTTGGGTGTTGATAACTGATATGCCCCTGACTTGTAGCTCGCTGTGATAACAAATGGCCCCAACTAGTTGGGTTCAAATTTTCCTTTGTCATTTGGGTTTGCGACGTTCTTCTGATTCTCCTTTAGGACAAGTTCTCCAACTTGGAAACTTCTGCTCCTGATCTTCTTGTCATAACTCATTTTAAGCCAATTCTGATAGACTTGAAAATGATTTAAAGCATCCATATGCCGCTCATCTAGTAGCTCCAGTTCATTCAATCTTGATACTCGGTATTCTTCATCCATGATGAGGTTTTGTAGTGATATACTCAATGATGGGAGCTCAATCTCAATGGGAAATATGGCTTCTAATTCGTAGACCAGGGAGAATGGGGTGGCATTGGTGGGTGTGTGGATGTTGGTTCAATAGGCCCAAAGGGTAGGATTTAGCTATAGATGCCAGTCACGACTTGCGTCATTGACTATCTTTTTGAGGATTTTTAGAATGGTTTTATTGGTAGCTTCTGCTTGGCCATTGCCTTGGGGATAATACGGAGTGGAAAAGCAATGTTGGATTTTGAATTTTTCACATAGGTCACGAACATCCTGATTCTTGAAAGGTGTCCCATTATTTGAGATAATAGCTTGGGGAACACTGTATCGACATATTAAGTAGTTTAGGATGAACTTTAATATCTTCTTTCTAGTGATGTATGTCATGGGGATGGCTTCTACCCACTTGGTAAAGTACTCAGTGGCAGTTATGATGAACTTGTGACCATTGGATAAGGTGGGAGTTATCTTTCCAATGAGATCGATTCCCCACTACGAAAAGGGCCATGGTGTGATGATAGGATGGAGTTCTTGAGCTCGAGCATGGATGAGGTCCCCATGCTGGTGACATTGTAGGAACCTTTTGACGTAGTCATGTACTTCTCTTTCCATTGTAGGCCAATAATATCCCATCCTCAGCAATTTCTTGGCCAAGGTCATTTTGCTCGAGTGTGAACCACAAATACCATTATGCACCTCAGTTAAGGCAGTTAATGCCTCCTCAACATTTAGGCAGCATAATAAGGTCCTTCTATGCTCCTACAGTAAAGGGTGTTTCCTAGGATGATAAACCAGGATGCTTTCTTGACAAAGGTTCTATTTAGGCTTGAGGGTAAGTCAACAAGTAGGACCCCTATTCACAAGTAGGTATAAATGTCATGGTACCAGGGATCACCAGGACCAATGATTTTGCACACAAATTCTGACTCTGGTACCTTGAATGCAGACATGAGAAGTTGCTCTACCAATAATTAATGTTTTAGGATGTTGCGAGGGACGTCCAGTAAGGATCCAATCATTGCCATGGCATCTACTGCTCTATTGTTGGCTCTAGGAATTTGCTCAAATGTGATATCAATGAATGATTCTTTGAGGCTCTCTACTAAATTTTTGTATGGAGTCAGCTTATCATCCTTTTTTAGCGGTGCCTAAATCATTCACTTGATTTAACTATCAATTGGGGTCCATATACTGTAGAGGTTGTGACACTACTACTATATTCTGAGACCACAGTTATTTCATTACTGGCCTTTGTTAAGATAGGAGATTCAATTTGGTCCAGGTATAATCCCACAATGAGGGTGATGAAAAGCGGCTCGATCCATGTTGCATCTCAAACCATCAGTGGGTTCAGTCTCAGTTCAGTTGACTGTTCTGAATAGTCTGTCAGTTGATTTTGTCCATGATAGTATCATTGACATTGCCTTTTGATAGTAGGTACTTGAGGGTAGATTTTGGTGGTTCGGTTTAATGTGCCAGCATGTAATGTTTAGCGTTTTTGTGGAAGCAAACCTCTTTTGCTAGACATATGCTTTTCAAAATAGACAGTGGTTTCTTTAATTGATATAGTAGATAGTAGCCCTTTTATCCAATTTCATCATCTCTTTGAGCTCAAAGTGTGTGGAAGTTAATGGATTTCTTGGGATCGGTGGGATTGATTGCAAGTGATATTTAACAGATTTATGGAAAGTTCCTCTTTTCATCCCATTGTACACTACCCTTGTGGGTAAATTGGAGCGGTTTTGCTTGTACAGTTATCTTGGATGAATTGAAGCTTGCAACAGAAGACCTCTCAACTGTTTAATGTTTTGAGACCTCATTATGTGGATCTATTTATTTTCAGCCTGTTTTCTCTTGTTTTCCTATGAAGACATGGTTGGGCATATTCCTCCAGCCTATCGGAAATAGCACTCAAGGTTGCTATGTGATCTCTCCTCTTCCTAGATTTTGCTAGTATGTCATCAACATAATCTTTGATAGTTTTTTGGATCATGTCATGCAAGATTACTGTCATGGCTCTTTGGTAGGTGGCCCCAACATTCTTTAGACCGAATGGCATCATATTCCAGTAGTAAGTCCCCCATAGACAAGTGAAGGCCATTTGTGTTGGTCTTCTTTGGCAATAATTATTTGGCTGTACCCAGAGAAAGCATTTAATGTCCCACCATCATGTCTACAATCATGTTAATGTTAGGCAACATGAAATCATCTTTCAAACATGTTTTGTTTAGGTCTCTAAAATCCATGCAGATTCGGATGCCCCCATCTAGTTTTGAAAAAGGAACCAGATTGGATACCCACTCAGGGTAGTCAATTGGTCATATGAATCTTGCGTCAAGTAGCTTCTTCAATTCCATTTTGACTAGTAGGGCGATTTGAGGATGCATTTTTCTCAATTTTTGTTGGACAGGCTTTGCTTCAGGATACAATGCTAGATGATGAACCACAATCTCTAGATCAAGCCCGAGCATGTCTGCATAGCTCCATGCAAAGTTAAATTTACGTTCTCTTAAGAAGGCAACTAGGAGCTCTTGCTCTTCTAACAACAATGACTCTGCATAGAATGTGATGTGCGGGGTCTCCTCTATTCCAAAGTTAACCAAATTGCATTTTTCGGCTAGGACCACTAATTTTTCCTAGTGTAGAGATCTAAGAGGAAGATTGAATCCCCATCCTCGGGCAATTGGAAGTCCTCATTGGTCATAATTGATGAGTTGTGGGTAGACTAGACGGATTTCATGGTTTTGATGGTCAGTGGACTCAAATGAAATAGTACTAATCATGAGAAGGGTTGTGTCCTCGAAGAGCATGGGTAGGTTGGTTATGGGGTCTTTGTCATCATTACTACTACAGACATCAGTTATGTCAAATGTGAAGTTGTTTATGACTCGTCCTGTAGATACGGGTAGGCGAAGTTTGACTACCATTTGCTGAGGAGTTTTGGCATTCCTAACTAGGGGATTTTGGCCACGTATGGTTATACTCGGTACATCGGTAGGGCTTTATTCTCAGGTGGACAGGCCAATTGTTTCAGTTGGTGTCATTGGTGAATCAATTTGTCAGTTTATTGTCTTGGTATAGGAGATGGGATTCTTCTTGGTTGAGTCTAAGTTGGAATGTGGGATGTTTGGGATGTGGAGGCTTCATTTGATTGCGGTCCTCCTCATGATCTGGCATATTGTGGTAACTCTCCTACCACAAAAGAATTTTTTGGAATTGTATAGTTTCCACAACCATTGTCCTAGATGATGAATTTGATATCAGAGATGGTGGGGATGGCGGGATTGGCGGGTGTCTCTATCGCATAAGTGGAAGCAAGAGTGGCTGGATCAATGTATGGTGTTGATGGGCCTTCATCATTTTTAGGCACTTGAGGTATTTTGTAGTATTTTTCCTCTAGGTTCTTGTAGTAGGAGAATGGTTCAGGATCTCCATGGATGGTGACCTCTTGTCCTTCATATGTGAATTTGACACATTGATGGAAGGTTGATGCTACTACTTGCATTGCATGGATCCATGGACGTCCTAGGAGAATGTTATAAGGCAAGTCAAGGTCTAGGACCTGACAGGTAGTTTCCATTATAGCTGGCCCTACTTGAATAGGGATTTGGATTGTGCCCTGGGACACTCTTTCTTGATCATCATATGCCCTGATTGTTATGCCTTTTCCTTTGTCGATGGAATCCTCTAAAATTCTCAAGTTCTTAATGAGCTTGAGGGAACAAATATTCAAACCTGCACCACCATCCACCAAGACTCGCTTGACTTTATTTTTATGCACTAGGACCTCTAAATGGAGTGCATGGTTGTGAGATGGTTGAGTAGGAAAGTCTTGATCAGAGAATGTAAGGAGATTTAGATTGATGATGTTTCCGACCATAGCTTGGAATTGTTCCGCATCAAGATTTGTCGGGACGGTTGATGAAGCCAATGCTTCCTCAAGGATTTTCTTGTGGGTGGATGAAATTTTTAGCAACTCCATGATGGAGATTTGTGTTGGGGTTCTTTTTAGCTGATCAAGGACATTGTAACCTCTGGGAACAGATTTTGGGTTGGGTGTGAGTGCTCTATTTGGCTGAGATGAGACTGTAATGGTGATTTTTCCACCTCTTAAGGTGACTCCACAATCAACATGGGATCCTTTGATGGTGATAGTGGTTCAATAGTCATCCAAGGATGCGAAAACATGGTCATACACATGATTCATTCTCTTGAAGGTACCCTTCCCCTTATTAGTGTTATTGTTCCCTTTGTTATGGTTAGGCATCAGATTCGTGTAGATTTTGAGGTTCTGATTTCCTGCTGGCTGCTCCACATTTATGATTTTTTGATCAATGAGGTCTTGGATTAGGTTTTTCAACCTCATGCAGTTGTTAGTGGTACGCCCTTTGATTTTTTGAAAGTCATAGAGCTAGTTTTTGTTGTACTAGGGTGGTTTCACATCTGGTTCCTGGTAATTCTCATAAGTGGGAGCCTTGATGAAGTTTTCGTTTATTAATTTCTTCATGATGACCTCGAGTGGTTCCCCAAGGGTAGTGTACTTCCTTTTGGGGGAGTTTTTGTTTTGCTGGGGTGGTCCCCTTTGATCATTGATGTTGTTTATTGCTTGATTGTTGGTTGGTGTTGTGATATCGCATTGGTTTGGGTGTTGTTTTGATCATTGTTTTATGGTTGTTGGTAGGTTTGGGTGTTTTTCCTAGGAGAATTGATGACAAATTTGGCGTCGATGATACCATCGTTGGTAATATTTTCATTCCTTTCCCATGTGTGAGGTTTTTCATTGTAACTTGTGTACGGACGATTGTTTTGTTGTTTGGGATATGTGAGTGATCCTCCAGGTTGTGTCATAAGGGCTCGTTCGATGTTGAGTGCCTTCGAGATCAACTGGTCATATGTGGTGATTCCTTGCACTTTGAGATGAAAAGCCAAGGTTCCCTCAAGATTGGATATGATGGTGCACACTTGTTGTTCTTCTGGCATGACCCATTTACTCCGATTGGCCTTGGATCACCATCGTTATAAGAAAGAAGCAAATGCTTCATTCTTACCTTGTTTTAGAGCTGAGAGTTCCTCTAAACTAACATCCATACCGATATTGAATGTGTAGTTTTTGATGAATGCATCGACTATTTCTTGGAACTTCTTGATGCTAGGAGGAAGGCAAGAGAACCATTCCATGCCATGGCCAGCCAAACTTCTAAGAAATAGCTACATCATATAGGTATCGTCATGTGCGAATTCCATGCAATGAACCTGGAATTCCCTAATGTGATCTTCAGGGTTTCCCATCCCACGGTATTTATCGAATTTGGGGATCTCAAATCCCTTTGGGAATGGTTTCATTATGAGGCTCCTATCAAATAGATAGGGACACAAGTTGTTGGGTGTTTTTATGGTTTTCCCTTATTGGAGATTAACTACTTGTTGTGAGAGTAACTTGATTTGTGTTGCTACATCGTTTTGCGGATCAGGGGGTGGGGTGAGGGTGTTTTGCGGTGGTTCGATTGTCGGTGGGATTGGTGGATTGGTTGGTGTATTGATGGATGATGCTTGCACATTCTGCTATGCCAAATATGCTTGCATTGTTGTTGTACCAACAATGCTTGTTGTTGGTCCTATTGTTGCTGTGCTAGTAGCACTTGTTTCTGAGCTTCTTGTTGTTGTTGTTGCAATAAGGTTGCTTGGGATGCTTCTTGCTACTCTTGGTATTGTTTTAGCGCTTGTTGGTATGCTTGCTATTGAGTTGCTTGTTGTTGTGTGAGATATTGTGCTTGTGCTTGTGCTTGCTGAGCTTGGTATTGGGCTTGTGCATGAGCTTGAGCTCGCGCTTGGGCTTGGGCTTGACCTTGTGCTTGAGCTTGTTGGGAAGCTTGTACAATCTGTGCAGCTTGTACAACCTATGCAGCCTGAGTAGCTTGAGCGGCTTGTTTTTGTTGTTGTAATAAGGCTTGGGCTTGTGCAACCTAATGTTCTTGTTGTGCTTATTGGGCGGCTTGAGTGGCTTGAGCAGCTTGGGCGGCTAGCTGTGCAGCTTGTCAATTTTGGATTTGTAGTAATTCCTTTTGATAAGTAGCCTGCTGAGTAACTTGCAACACAATATTGTATTGGATTGATGTGTTCGATTTTGGTGGTGGTGGTGGTGGAGGTGGATTTGGAATGGTGCTTGTTGTGGTAATGAGAGGCACCGTCATATTGATGATTGGGTTTTGAGTGGTGGATGGTGCGATTGATATGCTTGGTCCTTGTGAGACCATGTTTTGAGACGTTTGGGGGATGGTTGATGATGTGATGATTTCCTGTGTGGTTTCCATCTATTGTTGTGATATTGATGGTAAGATTTGGGGATTTGGTATGATGTTTTGATTGATGATCAGTGGGTTGATTTGATTTTTTTGATTGATGTTTGGTAGATGGGGAAGCCCTAAACCAAGAGGCAGTGTGGATATTGATGGCAATGGTGGAAGTGGTGGAAATGTGAGTGGCATACTCCCTTGGGGGAATTATGAAGATGTAGTGTCAAAGATGCCCCCTAGTCCAAATAAATCACTTTCTCCTTATGAGGTTATGGGGAGAGAAGTTTGAGGTGTTGCACAAAAGGATGATGATGATGGGTCATTGGGATCATGAAAAGTGAGGGGAACGTATGTATGTAATGGATTTTGGGGTACGGTTTTCCCCAAGATGGTGTTTGTGTCCAAATCTTGACTATTGACAAGGGGGGGTGTTTGTAAAGCATTGAGAAATGCACTTCCCTTATTAACAATGGGTTGAGTTGGAGCAATGGATGATGTGATTTGCGGGATGTTTTGAGTGATGTTTTGGATTGGGGGTGTAGATGAAATTGGAGGCGTGACCCAAAAATATGGTTCCACAATGGTACTCATATCAAAATTAGAAGGGTGTTTAGCCCCTCATTTTTCTAATTCAAGCATGTATAGTGAGGGATTGAGTCTCATCATGATGTTGATAATTCTATGATTCTCAGGATTTTGGACTATCTCGGTGATCTCTTCTTGTGTCATTCCAAAGGAATTGTTAGTGATATCCTCTATTTGGACACCTTCCTCTTGATGGTCTTGAAAAAATGGAGGAAGGTTAATCATGAGACTACCAGACCCAATGCGATTCATTTTAGGAGTGGTCTGACTCAAGTCACTCAAAGTAGATGTTTCTTTGTTGGTTTCCATGTTTCTCTTGTGTTGCGATCTAGTTTGCACCATAAAATAGGGATCAATTTTCAAGAATGTAAGAGATGAATCTCTAATTCTTTGGATTGATCTAACTTTTAGGTACAAAAGAGAAAATTTAGGATGATTTAAGGATCAAAGGTATGATGGCGAAATGTGTGAAAGGTGGATGATATGGATGATTAGAACTTGAGAAATCTTGAAGGAGATGTTAAACTTTAGGACTTGGATTTGATGTTTGATGTTTGATTTGGATTAGATTTGATTTGATTTGGATTTGGAACTCATAAAATCTAAGAGGTTAGATGTTGTCCTAGAGTAAATTTGTCCTAGAGATGCTAATTTGACTAAGTGTGAGAAGAAGGATTCATCTAAACACACCTAACCAAACAAGATTATTTTTTTATTAGATTTTGATTTTGGATTATGAACTCCTAAACCCCAAGATGTTGGATGTTATCAAGGGATAAATTTGTCCACAAGGTTTGATAATTTGACTAAATATGTGGAGAAGGATGCATCTACACACATCTAATCAAACAAGATGATTTTTTATTTGTTTCAAATGATCTGCTCAAAGTTTAACATGGATTTTTCTAAGATTTTCAAGAGTTGATGATGAGATGATTTTGGTTTGATGTTCAAAGATGGATGAAGGTTTTATTTTGATCCTATGTTTACCTAAAAAGACACTTGCTTTACTAGACCCCAGTTTTGAAGAACATGCTTTTCTCTAGACAAGGTGTGTAAATTACCAAAAAAGATTTGGATTTTGTTGAAAAAAGAACTCATACAAATTTGGGTTGTTTCTTGAAGCTTTCCTTTAGAAGTTAAAAAGCAGTCTTCGTCTGAATTCGTATAACATTGAGAGACGCTTTTGGTGATCTTTTGGACTAAGAGCTTTTACCTTTGGTTTCTTGATCTTGATCTTGCGTGAAATAATTTGGGGCACATGTGTGGGATTCAATTATCTTTAGTCTTTGCTTAATGAATTCATTTTACCACATACATTTCTTGATTAGGTTTTTAAACTAGATGTCTAATTTTTTAATTTTTTCTCATCCCACAAAGTGTATCATGTGGAAATTGAGGAAATCAAAGCAAGAGTTACCTATTTTTGACTCTAGCAAGCAAACATAGATGTAAATCAAGTGTTTAGAAACGTTTAAGGATAAAATCCCACAAATAAGCAATAACACATGAATTTGGTCAATTGTATTTGCTTCCTAAAGGTTTTGAAGTTTTGATGATAATGTTAAATGCTTGTTTCAATTTTTTGGAACAAGCAAAGTGTTTTGTAAGAAAGAACAAGTACAACCCTATGGCTATGAAAGACTGTATTTGTTGAGTCCCCATTTGGACAAGTCCAGCTACACTTATTTTTAGCGAATGGTTAGATGCTTGACCCCATTGGCCCCCCTCCATGACACTCACTTATACAGGGAAGCCAAGCAAACAGTCCAGTGTGAAACTCGGCTGACCGTTGCAACTGAGTGGGGATTTTGTACTCTAAGGTTTCGTTGGGACAATTGAGTTGATCCGTGGTGAGACCATTTCTTTACCCTTCTCCTTCTAGAGCCAACCATATGATGTGTGGCTTTTGTTCGTCCGCACATATCCATTCTACACTTCGACTGTTGTGTTGCGGTTGGAGTCGTTCCTTGGGTGCTTTGGTGTGACCCTCTAAGATAAAAGCTAAACCGTCTAATATAAACTTTATTCGTGCTGTTTTGGGCTATGAGAGAATGTCTTCAATACTCACTTTGATGTAGATGTTGTTTCAAAATTATAGCAATTACTCTACTAACAGATTCACAGTTCTCGGATCATCGTGAAGTGGGGAAGTGCAGATGATTACTTTGGTGGGGAATTACAAGGCAGGTAGCACTTGACATTTAGATGCAAGTCAGATGTGATCATTATTTAGCCTAAAAAAAAAATCTAGTGAGTTTGTCCTAAGATTCATTTTAAGCCCTTTGTAGCAAAGATTGAAATGTTCTTTTTAGAGCCCCAAAAAGATGTGAGTTGATCTAAAACAGAAAACTAAAGCATAGAATGGAAGCTCTTTAAAGCATTTAAAAACGCTTTATGAATTTCAAGTTTCAATGCCAAAATTTCTTTTAACTCCAATCTCGCTTTGCTTTCGCTTGATGCCAATGCTTGATTCCAATACCAACCTTAACCTATCAACACAAAATTTTTAGAAATAATATGACCCAAAAAATCTCTTATACATCAATGTTTGAATGTTAATAGTAAAATACCATTAGAAAGAA